>BQNB010020197.1:13257-65801 GCA_026074375.1 Tanacetum coccineum | reverse complement strand
GAAATTTTGTGTCCTAAAACAATCCCTTTTTTTACCATAAAATGGCATTTTTCCTAATTCAGCGCAATGTTGGTTTCTTCACATCTAGCAAGCATTTTATCGAAATTAGCGAGACAAAAATTAAGAGTTACCGAATACCAAGAAGTCGTCTACGAATACTTCCATAAAGTCTTCCACCATGTCGTGAAAAATTGCCGTCATGCATCTTTGAAAAGTAGCAGGTGCGTTGCATAATCCAAACGGCATTCGTCGGTAAGCAAAAGTCCCATAAGGACAAGTAAATGTTGTCTTTTCTTAATCTTCGGGTGCGATCGGAATCTGGAAGAATCCTAAAAATCCATCAAGAAAACAGTAATATTCATTCCCACATAAATGTTTTAACATTTGATCAATAAAGGGAAGAGGGAAATGATCCTTTCGAGTTGCATCATTAAGTTAACGATAATCGATGCACACTCGTCATCCTGTAACTGTGTGAGAAGGAATTAATTCATTATTGTAATTCAAAACTACAATCATTCCTCCTTTCTTTGGCATAATGTGAATAGGGCTGACCCACATCTTGGACTTTGGGATTTAAACGCCTTTCGGGTTGAATGACCGGTTTGAAGTCAACCTCCATTAGAATCTTATGTGTGCAGTATGACGGACTGATTCCCTTGATGTCTGACATTTTCTAAGCAATTGATCCTTTACATTTTTCCAATACCTGCAAAAGTGACATTTTCTCCTTTTCGGACAATTTAAATGAGATAATTATAGGAAAGGACTTGTCACCGTGCAGGTATGCGTAGTCTAATTGGTGAGGCAAATATTTTAGCTCAGGTTTCTTCTCATCAATCTCGTTAGCACTAGCCGAATAAAGGTGTTCACTTTCAACTTTATCAAGTCTTGTTATTTCCTATGCAACTGAATACGGCGTATTAACAGAATCGATACGCCGTATTGGTTTCCTTGGATCAAAATCATCGGCAGCCTTACATTTAAAACATTCACAACTTTCTAGGTCTGATTGATTAATCGATTTCTCCATCCCCTTTAGTAAAAAGGAATCAGACTTATCATTTGCCAATAATTCTTGAGCTTCATCGTTGATTGTTTCATCTAATTCATCAATCCCATAGCATTCATCATCATCAGCGGACGGTCTTTTAGTTGATTGATCTACGTCAAAGATTACTTCATCATCCCCTACTCTTAGCGTTATTTTTTTTATTAAACATGTCTATCATAGCTCGAGCGGTTGCCAAAAACGGTCTTCCAAAAATTATAGGAACCATAGAGTCTTCGGGCATATCTAAGATGACGAAATCTATGGGATGGATGAATTTATCAACTTTTATGAGCACATTTTCAATTATTCCTCTTGGGTATTGGATTGACCTATCCGCAAGTTCTAAGCTCATTCTAGTAGCCTTTGGTTCTCCTAAACCTAATTTTTCATACATCGTATACGGCATCAAGCTTATACTAGCCCCTAGGTCTGCTAACGCATTATTGTTATGCAATTGGCCAATGTCATAAGGAATAGTAAAACTCCCTGGGTATTTTTCTTTTGATGGAAGCTTGTTCAATAATACGGTTGAGCATCTTTCGTTCATAGTGATTGTACAAGTTTCTTCGAGCCTGGCCTTGTTTGTTAGCAAACCGTTCAGAAATTTGGCGTATTTCAGCATTTGAGCTAGGGCTTCGATGAAAGGAAAATTGATGTGGAGTTGCTTCAGGTTTTCTAAGAACTTCCTTTGTGAGCTTCTTCTTTTTCTTTTCTCAACCTTTAGGGAAAAGGGATCGATTGTGTTTGTACCTCACTAGATGTTTGAATAACAGGCTTGTTGGTTGTCTTAGATTGATCTTTGTCGAGGACTTCATTTGATTCAACTGGTTTGTCGTGATTTACCATTAAAGGTTCTTCAGCATGTATGTTGGTGCTGTTAGTTTGAACATCATGAGTCGTCGTCTTTCCACCTCTAGTTGTCACTCCTTTAATTTCGCAATTTGTCATTGGAGTATTATTGATCACCTTTAACAACTCTTGTACCTCGAACCTGAGCTCACTTAACGAATTGTTCCTTTCTTTGAATAAGATCTCGTTGGTTGTTCGGAATTCACAGATGAATGCCCTCATCTCTTCATGTTCTTGTTTTCCTTCTTCAATAATTTGTATAACATTTCTTCCATTGTTAACCTTATTTCTGGGTAGGTAAAATGATATGGACGAAGTCCGGATGCTTCTCCTGAAAAGTAAGACATGATTCAAAGTAAATCTATCCTAGAAAAATAGACTTTCAAAGATATTTAAGACTGTTAACCAATACGCCGTATGCAAATAACTGAATACGCCGTATTGCTAATAAAAATGGATACGATGTATTGGATAAGAAAGTTGAATATGCCGTATCCAATGGAAGTAGATACGCCGTATTAGGTTATCGACCAGAACAGTATATTAGAAAACAATTAAGCACACACACAACTAAACTAATAAACAATTAAACAAGCAAATATACCAGCAAATATATAGAATTATACACTAATCTAAATTACACTAATCCTAAGGGTTAGATTATTATAATGTTAAAAAACAAAATATCAAATAAAAATCAAGATTAAAATTCACTCCACGGCAACGGCGCCAAAAACTTGATGTGTCGTTGTGTGGTTGTAATTTATGTTTCAAGTTTTAAATTTATATTTTGCCAACTTTAACAAAAACAACACTTTAACGGGCAGTATACCGGTCAGATGAGAGTTTCGTGGTAAGTAGGGTGTCGATCACTAAGAGCGAGATACAATCTTTCAATTTATTAATATTTTGGTTATCTAAACTAAGTTAATTCTATTCTATGTTAAACCTATGATAAACCTATGTTAATCCTACATCTAATGGATAAGGGGGTTTTCAACATGAGAGACTAACACGGGTTTTATGGTGACTTAAATCAACTTAAAATACAATAACACACACAAGTAAATTAACAGAAGATAAAAGAGCTGTAACACCCCCATTTTTACATATAGCAGCGGAAGCTAATCTGGGGTATTACTTCAAGGTACAACAGGTCATAATCATAGAAAATGAATCAAAAAGAGTCGTTTATGAAAATAAGGTTATCATACATTATTTTTTTTTCCAGAGTTTTTACAAAAGAGAGGTCCCAACATCTGTATTTACAAAGTGTGAATGATAACGGTTTTTCCATCTTCATGTCCTCGCCACTCCGTGCCATTAGTTACCTGAGATAAAACATGCTAAAAAGTCAACACAAAGGTTGAGTGAAATCCATAGGTTTAAGTAATATAATTTGAATGCAAATGCGATATTTGGGTTACGTTGATATACACCCAGTATTGAAAACATAATTTATTATTGCCATTAGCTCATGAATCCGATGCCTTAGGTTATAATGATAATATTGCCCCTGCGGGCACCTTTGCCAAAATACCCGCATGATTTCTAATGATGTGCAATTGGTTATCGTTACTGGATACACCAACGGGGAGTCCAACCCAAATATATATATTCACAACATTCGCGCTTACTACGGAGAGTAATTAACGGTTCATGATTATGGGGACTTAAAGGCAAAGAAGTTACTTAGGCAATAGTAAATTGAAATAACATGTAGAAATAATTGCATTCATGTTTATAGCATGTATCTCCCTCGCGGGTTTATAAAATAATTGAAAAGCGAGGCTATGAACTCACCTGAACAGTTATAGGGAAATTGATAGCTAATGTATAGGGAATGAAAGTAACGGCTTCAACACGGCAATCACAGACAACCTGGGTTATATATGGGCATCTTAGTTTCATGTATATATAAGTATTGGATATCGATAGTTGGTTTAGATATAGAAAAATATAATAACACTGTTCGGGCCATCATAGTTTTAGAAGTCATCTCATAAACGATTGTGGAGCTAGTGCACTTTATAATGTAAACCCAACAACTCAGACAGAACTTAAATACCAAAGATGAAGCTTCTAATATGAAGCTCCCTAGTAATATGGTATGATATGGGATCCCAAGACATGATTTTGAACAGTACCTCGATGATATTGATATAAAGGAATAGAACATAAGCAGTTTTAAGCATTTTATTCAATATCTGGAGATGTTAAGCACGAGGAGCATTAATTAAAGTTATGTCTGGGTAAGTTTTGAATATGATTTTATACTTATATGATTTTATACTTTTTCAAAATGTTACATTTTAGACCCTAGGGTTTGGAAAATTGCAAGTAGACCCCTAGGGTTTGCATTTTTACGACTTTGGTCCTTCAACTTTTATTGATATACCAAGTAAACCTTGTACTTTAAAAAGTGACATAATAGACCCCTATAGTTATAACTTTGATAAAATGACACTTTTAGTCCTTTTAGTTATAAGTTTCTGAAATTTACGATATATACCCCTTGCATGGATTATAATTACAAAACATGTCCAAATTGCCATGCAAGCTTATTTTAACATTTCAATAGACATTTATAAGTTATAATAAACTAAAATATGAAGTTTTAACATAACACAAGTTTAATTTAACGATTCGTTAAGCTAAAAAGTAAAACGGGTCAAATTAGGGTTTTAAAATGAAAACGCGCGGGTTTTAAGATCAAATTCTCTTATGACTTATCAAAGCACTTATTTTAACATTATATAAGCTTATTAGGATAGATTATAACAATAGTTTACAAGTTTAGCTCATAGTTTAAGTAAAAACATGAAATTAGGGTTTCGGGTGTACGGTTTTGGATCAAAAAGGCATAACACTTAGGTTTTTGAGTTCAAAGCTTTATATTATGATTTTAGCAAGATCATATGAACATTATAACGTTACATGAGCAGATTATAAGTTTAGAGAACCTGGTTTGAGCTTATGGCTTGGAAACGGGTCGGAATCGGGACTTTCGGCTTCGTACGGCTAGAGTAACGACTCTCGGGCTTCGTTTTCTTCAAGGCTTCACTTCTTGAACGTCTTTTATGATCCTAGGATCATATGGGAGCAAAGGATTGCTGCCTTAAGGGTTATAGTAAGAAGATGGGGGGTGCGAGTTTCAAATGAACAAGGATGGCTTCTATTTATACTTGTGCGAGTTCAAGAGGAGTAAGCAAAGCTCTATCTCTGGTCTAGACACATGTACAAGCTAGGATTGAAGGTTTTGAAGCTAGAAATGCAATGGTGGGAGGTCTAGTTGAGTAGATTGATGTGTTGGCTTCACCCTTTGCTGCCGCGGCTGAATGGAGCAAAAACAAGCACATGGTGCCTTCATTCTTGACCATGGAGTGGTCAAAGCTGCTGGGTAAGCTGCTATAAAGGGTCTAGAAGGTATCTTGGGTGGTCATTTGCACATGGTGAGAGTTTAAGTGGGTCAAAATGAAGTTAGAAAGGGTGCGGGTCAGAATTGAACTCGGCATGGTTTTCAAGAGTTTTTCTTAGGTACATTGTGTATATAACGATCATGGATAGATGAAATAGGTTGTCAAGGTCTGGGATTAAGGTAATTAGCAAAGATTAGGAATTGGTTTGGGTTAAAACGGGTTAAAAATGATGAAATGAGGTCACGGATTCCAAATGGTACGGTTTAGGGTTTTCTTGACTTTCTAGGTTTATATTTCTTGTACATTGGGTCAAGATTGATAGATTATTGATCCTAGGTAGTATATTAAGGATAAATAACAATAATTGATAGGTGGTTTGAGTTAAAATGGGTAGAAAATGAATAAACAGGTCAAAATGATAATTAGGGCATAATTAGGGTTTTCTGGATTCGTTAAGGTTTTCTAGGCTTTGATTTCTTGCACATTGCCAAGTTAATGATAGATAATGATTTTTAAACTCATTTTATGAGTTTACAATGGCCCTTGGTTAGTTATTTGGGATTAGAATGGTTTAAAAAGAGTAAACGGGTTAAATGAACCAATTAGGTACATTTAGGGTTTCTAAAATATGTTTTACGTACAAGTGAAGTAAAATGATGAAATAATGATGAAATAATGATTGAATAGGATTGATATGATTGTAAGATAAGTTTTTACAACTTATTTGAATGTTGGTTTGGGTTTACAATGGATAAAAGCCAAGAAACGGGTCATGGTTTAGAAACTAGCTCGGTTTTAGGGTTTAGGGTTTTGAATTAGGGTTTTGAGTGTAAAAAGATGTATGAAAGCTTATGAATAGAATATTTAGGGTTTACACCTTGTAAAATGAGTGTAGTAACTTGCTTAAGTGGTGGTGAAGAAATTAGAATGAAAACGGAGGTAAAACGGCTATTTTAGAGATCATGCTTAATGACTTATACATTGAGCTTTTAGAGATTTGTACTTTGACTTGAAGAGATTTTATATTTCAAATGAGATATCATATTACTTGTACATATGCTTTAGTAGCTTGTGCATTCACTTTAGGGGTTAACCCTTCCATGAGATTAGGGTTTAGGGCATCCGATAATGGTTTAAAGCCCGTTTTGATATGATGTTGCAAATGGTATCTTATAGGAATAATGTATCTTGAAATAATGATATTATGATATTGACTTGACATGTTATGATGTTTGCTTGACATATATGAAGATAGGATTGCCATATGAAGGTTGCCTGAGCCCGTTAACTTTAGTTATGCAGGTTATATTGCATATTGAGATATTGGCAAAGTAAGTAATGTAATGTAATAAAGCGAAAAATTTCCCTGAAAAAGGTGAGTTCATATATAATTGATAGATTGTACATCATCTAACTTAATAGATGGATATTTACATTTATGAAAATTGTGGGTTGTTATACACACTACCACTCGCCCTTGGGTCTTTTTCGATTTTATCTTGCAAAATCTATTACTTATACACGTTTTGAGCTCTTTTGGTTAATAAGCTGTTTTATCTTATTTAACAGCTTATTTGATAAGCTGTTTCACCCAGCTTATTTTTATTAGATTCTTCATTGTTCAAGCTACTTTTGCTAATTTTTTCAGATTTTGTTTAAAGAGTTTAGTATTTTTAAACATTTAATTTCATTAAAATCGTTTTTAATTCATGAAGAATTATAAAAAAAGTCAAAAAAAATTTAATTCTTTTTTAGAAAAATTTCTTTTACATTTAGGTACATTAGAAAAATTAAATTTGCTTTTTGCAGTTTAAAATTGGCAAATATAATTTTAAAAGAACAGGGATTGAGAATCCCGTACACGGTTTAGTGTTTTTTAAGCCCAATCACCTTCGTTTTTGGTCTAGTTTTCTTAGTTCTTATCTTTTAGTTAATTAGGACTTATAAAATTCAAAAAGAT
Source organism: Tanacetum coccineum (assembly GCA_026074375.1). Lineage (NCBI taxonomy): Eukaryota > Viridiplantae > Streptophyta > Magnoliopsida > Asterales > Asteraceae > Tanacetum > Tanacetum coccineum. Next base: position 58,519 of record BQNB010020197.1, on the reverse strand, counting down.
CATTTTAGGACTTAATTTTGATAATTAAGTTTTTAGGTCACGTTTAGGATTTCTCATTTTAGCGTTTTTAGTTTAAAATAGTTTTGCCTTAATTGTTTTTAAGTGTTTGCCTTAATTTTCCATTAGTTTTAGAAAACCAATCTAAATCTTGTTCCATTCAAGCATCGATTATCAAAACGACTCTCGACTTTCAATTGCATTCCTCGTTGGGGATAACGACCCGGGAATCATACTTCCGGTTTACTACATTGAGAGATTTTTGACTTTCCTTATTATATATATTTATATTTATTATTTATATATATATTTAAAAGGGGTTGGTCTTGAATTTTGATCAGTTTTTGGCGCCGTTGCCGGGGAGGATTGTATACGATTGTCGTTGCGTTTGACAATTTGTGTTTGAAGATCCTTCCGTGTGAAGTTATTTTGCTTATTTTCATAAGAATACAAAAAGATTTTTCTTTTATTAGTGTATATATATAATATAAAAAAAAACCAAAAAAAAAACCAAAAATTTAAAAACATTGTCCATAAAGAGAAATAAAATTCACCATCAATATAATACTTTCAATTGAAGTATTATCATTAATAATTTCCCAAACCAAAGATCAAAAACTTACCTTTTGTGTCTCTCGCGAGGTACGGTTCACCTTTGAAAGTTAAACAAACTGTAAGAGGGGTATAAGACCGGTTGTTCCAAGGAACTACGACCCTAAAGGAGAAAGGTTTTTAATAGCTTCGCGTTTTCCTACTCCTCCGCTCCTTTGTGTATTTTTCTCTTTGAAGATTTACCGAGAAGCGAGTTGATTATTAGGTTTAAGTGTCTTATCTCATTGTCTGTTCTTAAAATAAATTGTGAATACATTGTTGAAAAACCAAAAAGAAAAAAAGAAAAAAAATTAGTATAAATTTTCTTTTTATATTTTAGTGCATGCGCACTCGTTCTCAATCTCGTAATTCTAACTGTCAACAACAACAAGTCAACCCGACTTTTGTTGAACCATTTAATCTTGTGGAACCTATTGAAAATCAAGCTCCTCCCGTAGTTACGATGGCCGATAATCGTACTATGGCTCAATTCTTCGAGGTAGACCTCCGATAAAAAGCTCCAAGAGTATCTCATTGTTTGGCACCATGGTTTGGACACAAGGTGTTTTAATCTTGGAATCTTCTAACAAAGGGTTTCAGACATTTTTCCCTATACACACAGATTGTAAAGTTCTCTCCATTTTTTCTGATCTCAGTAATGGACATATACTATGTTCGTCATAAGCCTTTTAACTCAGTTCCAGGTGGTTCGATAGCTTGCTCTATTCCCCATAAGTTTGGCATATGCAATCCACCAGGATAGGCATCGTCAGTTAAAGTACCAGTAAGCAAATGTACTTATTTTCCTAGCACCTCTGCTTCAAGAGAATACCTGCTTCGGTTCGTTCAAACCAACGAATAAGGCCTACTGCTCCCTTCCGTACCATTAAAGCAGAAAGGTTGACAGCTGATAAACTCTTTGTAGTTTCCCCATTATTACTGACTGCAAGAGTTCTGTAAGGATTACTAGCACTTGCCATTGCACAGCAGGTCTGTGCTTCCTTCCAGGCTGCAAGTAAAATCAGCAGTCGAGTTGCCGGATGGCATCCAAAGTTATGGCTAGTGTTTTCGTATGTTGACGTCCTTTTGGGAGGCATCCTATCAACATAAGATAACACGTAATAAGAATGACATCATAAGTTTTTAAAAAGTAAGAGAATGTGATGCTAAAGCACTTAGAGGTTATGGTATGATTCATGAAGACGGAGATAATGATACAAATGATGGAGATGATGATGGAAGAGAGAGATAAGTTAGAAACAATAAGGTATGAAACGGGATTGCCTTTATAAATAACTTTGCCTTCTTACTGTACATAGTCAAGATATGACAAGCGTTTTTATTTATACCACACATCCCGTAGCTTTAGGATAAAGTTTATAACTAGTTTTAAGAGTTTGAGTGATTTCTAGCTAGTAGATGACATCCTAAAGATCTTCGCTGATTTGTTTGTGACGGAGCTTGGATTTTCTCAATGATTCGTTCAAGATCGGAAATTCTGTAGTGAGAAAAGGCAATCTTATCCTTTTTCCCTAACATGGTAGCAATTTAGTCTATTTTGGGTTCGACGGGTTCTTCAAAGGTTTTAACAAGGTACATTGTGTTATAAATGATTAAGGAATGATGAAATAGGTTGTTAAGGTCTGGGATTAAAGTAATTAGCAAAGATTAGCAATTCGTTTGGGTTAAAACGGATAGAATTGAGAGAAATGGGAGTTACGGGTTTCAACAGGGCTCGTTTAGGGTTTTCTTGACTTTCTTGGCTTATATTTTGCATACTCTTGATTAGAAATGATGGAATACAAATCCTAGGGCTTATATAAAGTATTATCAATGAAGTTGGTCGTTGGATTAAAAGTATAATGGTTGAAATTGAGAACGTGTCAAAGTTACAATTAGGGCATAATTAGGTGTTACTGGATTCGTAAGGTTTATCTATGCTTTGATTTCTTTCTTGCACATTGCAAAGTTAATGATAAGATAATGATTTGTAAAACCATCATTTTATGTGTTTACAAAGACTCTTGTTTTGGTTATTTGGATTAATAATGGTTAAAAATTATTAACGGGTTTAAATGAACCAATTAGGTACATTTAGGGTTTCTAGGATATATTTTACGTACAAGTGAGGTAAAATGATGAAGTAATGATGAAATAATGATTGAATAGGATTGATATGATTGTAAAATATTAAATGACTTTTTGGTCGTTCTTATATTATCTTGTGTTATTGATCTATGATGTACCATCCCTAGACCCATATTCCGCTGTGGCCCATTTTGGGGGTGTTACAGCGGGTGTATCCGCTTTTCTCGATTGTTAATCAATCTGAGCCAAATAGTGACTTTTTTGTGAAATTAGGGGTGTTTGGGATTGGCTTGACCTTTTGGCGAGGCAAGATTAATAAGCTTGCAGCCAAGGCGCCATTTTCTGTGAAAACCGTAATGGACCAAAATACGGCGTCGTGTTGGTGTCCTGGTATTGTATATTGCATATAATATATGTGATGTTTATAAAACAATACAAAAGGCAGGATTGTCGGGTGCAATTAAATGCTTTAACCCGTCTGGTCTGACCCGTTCTTATTAAATGCGACTCGGTTTATAGTTATGACGCCCGACACATCATTTTTTAACTCTCTTATTGACTGTGTCTCTCTCTCTCTTTCACCGAGCGTCTCGTTCTCTCTAACTGATCGTGTATCTCTCTTTCTAAGATGCTGATTGCATTCGATGATACGATTTTGTTATAAGGTTGTCTCGGTTGTTGGGGTTTTGTTCTCGAATGATATGATGGCATTCGATGGGGTTTTGTTCTTGAATAATATGATTACCTACATTTATCTTAGTGGAAGATATATCACTGTGAACGTCTAAATGTGTATTAAATATCGCGTGATGATGATATTTAGAGAATGTGGTTGTAGCTATGGCTGCCAATGTTGTCTGATGCTGATATTGATTACAACAGGCTGTGATGAATTTGAAAAGACTCGATTAAAGCCGTGAATGGCTAAATCTTGGCGGGGCAAACTATCAGGTTTGCAGCCATAGCAGGTGTATCCGGTTTTCTCGATTGTTAATCAAGCTGAGCCACATAGATACACCTATCTAATTTTGCAATTTAGACTTTTTTATGAAATTAGGGGCATTCGGGATTGGCTTGACCTTCTGCTTATCTATTTATTTTTAAGAAAGAAAAAAGCAGTTTTGCATCTGCTTAGTTTATGGTCAATAAGAACTTGGGCAGGAGACAACATACGTAAGCGATAGCGTGTTTACGTTTGTTTTTCTATCGTTTGTCTTGGTAATTATGCTCCTTCTCTAATTAATATTGATTAGTTATGAACAAAATATTGAATATTTAATTTGAGAAATTTGCAATCCCTAATTTGTAAATGTAAGTTTGGCACTATCCCTAATTTTTATCTAATAATGTGATTGCTTTTATTTTTTTATGAAAAATTAAGGTTTTTTTGACTTTCTATGTGGTGCTGTTTTTCAGGTGGTGCTGTTTGATAATCCTCAAACATGTTTTCTGTCAAAAATTTTGCGTAATTTATCATATATTTGCAGGCAATAGAGGGGTTCGGGGTGTCAGGAGTGGTGTATTTGAATGACCGAAATTTCAAAACAGGTGTGTTTTGGTGGTGGCCAGAAAAGTCGAATCAATTTAAGTTTATCAACCTAATTTTCTTTTATGCTATAACTCAATGTTTATTAACGTTAATTTTCTTTTAGGCTACAAGTTAGTAACCACCATTAAGTTATATCACAGTATCAAACTTTCGCGACAATATCTTACTTAGGTTAATGTGGTCTTAATCACTATGTTAAAATATTTAGGTCATACTATAGGGGACAAGCCACGATGCTAATAAGTAGCGTTTTTGATAGTTTTTTTGTTGTTGCAACCTGATATGTGTTTAATTACACATACCATTTTCCATTTAAAACGAACTTAAAAGAATAAAAACAAAAACAAAAAAAAAAAAAAAAAAAAAATGTAAATGTTTATGAAATGTGTTTTGGTAATGTTTTGAAATTGATCTGTTGCGAAATTGGTTTGTTTTGGGATAAGTTTTGTTGTTACTTATGACTGCTATGGGTAATTATTATGTTGATGCGTTGGAATGTTTAGTTCGGGTATGGGTATGTTGCCTACCTAGTGTTTGTGTGATTATTGGATCGAATGGTGTACGCCTATCAGTATTTGTGTTGTGATTATTGGTGTGCAGTATGGGTACGCCTACCCAGGTTTGTGTTGTTGTGTGGTCTTCACTATGTTTAGTGCTCCAGCTGGTAGGACCCTTTTTAGGTGCGTAGTTGACATCTGGTTAATGATTAGCGGTGATGCTAAGGTTGTGTTGCATTTAATTCACTTGTCATATAGCACTATTGTCCACGGTTGAAATTTGGACCCGTTTTGGATTTAATGTGTTCAAACCTACAAGCTCATGTCAAACATTATTGTTGACGTTTTCGACTATATTTTCAGGTGAAGTTGAAAGAAGAGTAGTGTGTGTGTGTGTTTGATAGCAGACTTAGAAGTATCGAGTGGATGTTTTTGTTTGAAGTCTTGCTTGTTTGTTGTTTTTATTCTAGTTTTTGGATGTTTTAGATTAAGTTTGGATTATGGTCCTCTGTGAGGGCATTAGAATAATTGTAAAAGATTGTGGGGATTTTTAGCTTACGATTTGGGGACATTCACTCGAGTTTGTATGAGGTTGATGGTCTTCATAGTACTTGTGGATTTATGCAATGTAGTTTTCTTATTTTGTTCTTTTAATGTGTTATGATTGACATTATTTGCTTCCTGATTTTAGCCATAGTCGGGGTGTGAACAATTGGTAATTAGAGCCAAATCTCCTGCGTCGTCGCAGGAACTATGTGAGTTTTGCCTAGACTATACCTAAGATCCGTCATTATAGTTGCGTATTAGGATCTATAGTGCGCAGATTGTTCCGCTTTTGTGGCCTTTTGTCTGTTTGCGGTTTGGTGCTTATTATGTTCAGTCTTGAAATGGTTAAGCTCCAAATTGAAATGTAGAGACAGTCGCGGCTCAGCACAGCGCACCTCCGCCGCCAATACTAAGTACCGGTGCGCCCTCACCGTCACGTTACGCATCAGCGCTCACTACCATCCACACACCCCTCTACCCTACACTATCACCGCCTCGCACGAACTGTAATACCGTCTCCTCCCACAATCACCCTCCCCTACAACGCTATAGAGAGCGAACCACCCGCTCTAACCGCGTATGCTGCTCTATCCGCTCCGCTATATCCCGCTCACCTACCCTCTCTATATCTACGCCTGTCCCCCCCCCCCCCGCTCTACTCTCCATAACCTACCTACAGTCCGCCCCCCTCCACTCTCACCGTAGAGACTACGATCATTATAAGTAGATGAGTGTGATGATCACACTCTAAATGACCCCAACCCACCTTTGTAGAAAGTGTAGTATATAGAACGCCTCGCACACACTCGTGTCTCACACACCGATGTGTGCGCGCGTGTGTCAAGACTAGTGTGACGACAATATAGCCGGCGCGGTGGTGCGACCATCACCAGCATGTGATCGCGCGACCCAAAACCCACAAATACCCCCCTTACACCCCCCCTATTGTATAAATAGTGAACCACTCGAGACGCCCAACTCTCCGATATTCAAATCTTATTAAGGAAGAGAGAGACATATGAGATTGTGCGCCCCGAAAACCACCAATAAGAGTAGCAAGCACAGATATCTGACCGTACCCCCGCTCGCGGCGTGTAGACAAGAGTAAGCCCGCTCGCGCTAACGCGAAGGTCTCCCGCATAAGCCACTCACGCGATGTAATAAGCGTAAGTTGTGTCATATGAGCGACGTCGCTCTAGCCCATAGCACGAATCCCGAGACAGCTCTGGAAGGCATCGAGCGTCCATGCGCCCTCTGTGTGTCGCCACCCAAGAGGTACCTGAGGTCCTTGCGAGCGTAGAATAACGCCGCCAGAGAATCCTTTTGTGCCCGCATGCGCTAAGCTACCATAAATAGGAATGTAGAGGGAGCCAATGAGGGTGCACCCGACTTCTCAACGATCATTGCCAATGTGAAGATCGTTATTAAGACTCATCTAGGATATAATAACAATGATTGATAAATTCAACAGCGGAATAATAAACATAAATCAAAGTTATTTTAAAGGTTTTTCTTTATTTCAGATGTTTCCACCTTTCCTCAACTCTATAACTTAGGGCTACTAACTAACTATTAATCTATACTAACTAACTAAACATGTACACACACACGCTTTTCTAGACTCTCATTGTGAGCTCTAGTTTTTTGGATATCTATACCAGACGCCTATGAATCTCTTTATATAGAGAGATTTCAAGGCTTACATAAGAAGATAAGTATAAGACAAATAAATCTTTTAAATATTAAACTTGATCTTCTGATATCTTCTATCTTCATAAGGAGATCTTTTGAAATCTTCAAAATCTCGCCATTTTGGCGCGATAGAATTCTTCTTTTGCATTTAAGTCCTTTTGTTTCATTCTTTTATTCATTTTGTCTCATCAAATCAAGAATCCCAACAATCTTCCCCTATTTGATGATGACAAAACAAACAAAGTCGCGTACGAACTTCCCCTTAAATAGAGAAGTTGAGATGTAATCATCTCCCTGAATGAAACAAAATCTTCAATGCTTTCCCTTGACATAAGATCTCCTTGAACATGCCACCACACATAATAAGCTGCAAATCAATAAACCTGTAATCTTCTTCCCTTTTTTGTAATCATCTAATAGGGGTCTTTTGTAGATATGCAACTTGGATCATAACAGCTACAAATCATATCCCAACTTACTAAATCAGTCTTCCGATACTCAAATATGTCCCCGCCATGATGCATAATACGAAAATGACTTCTGAGCAAGCTAGAAAGTTGAACATAAACTAGCAGCAGTAATAAATGACTAGCAGTAGTAATGAAACCTTTCACTTCAAGTGGTGCATGAACATAACCTGATGGTTAAACATTTTGGCAATAAGCTTCCCCTGAAACCCATATGTTAACCATCTCTTGAATCTTCAAATTCTGTAGGCTCTATGTAATGATTACTGATGAAGAAAACTAAGTATAACAAACTTGATGTAGAAGTAGAATAACCCAAACCTGTGTCTTATATCTTGTACTATCCACGTGACTCCAAACTTATAAATAAATCTGTGAAATATAAGTAGATCACAACCTCTTGACAAAAATCCTCATCTATATGAGACACATGATCAAAGTGATAGCAAATGTGAGCATTAAGCACCATAAGTTAGATCACACACCTTTGCTAGATTCGTCAAGTCTTTGTCACATCGTTTCTAAGCACAAACAAGTTATCTTCAAACGTTGTAGGCCGTTTAAGATATGATAAGAACACGTATCCAAATAATTCCACTTCAACTTCAAATAAGTGATAAATAATCCTCTTTGTAACTAATTCTAATGAATAATACAAAATCGAGCCATTAAATTCTTGGTTTAAGGTCCAAACTGTATTAACTACTAACCTAGGCAGTGCTAATAAACCACAATCAATATTAACTTCCTTTTGTGTGTGTTTAAAGATTCAAAAAACTATGTGTTGTGCCAGATATGATCAAACGCTTAGGGAGTACAAAACAATAAACGAGCAGTACAAACTTTCAATGAGCCGTAGTACTAACCTTTTAAAGATAAGATTGGCAGTATTTAGTATTAATGCCATTTGCATACTAATGTATGAGAAACAGTACTAAGTATCTTATGCTGTTACTTAAGTATAAAGCTTGCAGTTTAGTACTAACTTCATAGCCAGGCAATACAAATTCTTCCTTTAAATCACAGCAGTACTAAAATGTTCAACTGCGTTTCTTTGTCAATGAAAATCTGTTGATGCCTGCTAATTCTTCTCTTACAAGAAACCAAAACATCAATACCACTTAGAAGCAAGTTTGTTAACAAACCATGATAACTGACAGTATTAAAATAGTCTAGAAGCTAGTAATAATCACAAACCAACAATATTACCATGGACAGCAGTAACTACAATAAAATGACTCTAGTGTGTCGTCATTGACAACAGTAGAAATGAGGAAGTGCAGCAGTATAAACATAATAACGACTGTTTAAGGATACTTTTTTTTAAGTATCCAGATGACGCCTTTTTTAGTGATAATTTTCTGTCACTAAACTGTCACTAATTCATCATTCTCATCAACTGGTAATTATTCTTTTCATAGAATAAGTTCCAAAGAACTCTTGAATTATGTAACCAAGAACCACAATCAGCAACCATCTTGTTGTCATGAACCAATCAATAACAATTGTGAACAAACTTCCTGTTATATCGAATTAGGGTTGCTGAAAAACCTTAATATTACCAGATTCGACATAATAACCAAGACAGAAAATTCGTACCTCTTTTCCTTCATAGATGCGACACCAAAACACCTTGTAGATCCTAGATAACGAGCCACCAGGGCTCTGATACCAATTGTAAAGATCGTTATTAAGACTCATCTAGGATATAATAACAATGATTGATAAATTGCACAGCGGAATAATAAACATAAATCAAAGTTATTTTAAAGGTTTTTCTTTATTTCAGATGTTTCCACCTTTCCCCAACTCTATAACTTGGGGCTACTAACTAACTATTAATCTATACTAACTAACTAAACGTGTACACACACACGCTTTTCTAGACTCTCATTGTGAGCTCTAGTTTTTTGGATATCTAGACGCCTATGAATATATTTATATAGGGATATTTCAAGGCTTACATAAGAAGATAAGTATAAGACAAATAAATCTTTTAAATATTAAACTTGATCTTCTGATATCTTCTATCTTGATAAGGAGATCTTTTGAAATCTTTAAAATCTTCCATCTTTTGAAGAATTCTTCTTTTGCATTTAAGTCCTTTTGTTTCATTCTTTTATTCATTTTGTCTCATCAAATCAAGAATCCCAACAGCCCAGCAATTTCAGAACCTATTACCCGCCATGTTGTCTCAGGTAAGTAACCGAGGAAATGTTGGAAATCATAATGGTAATGTGGTTAATGAGAACGTTCAGGAGAACGTGGGGAATGTGTTAGTAAATGGCAACCGGGTAGGTTGTTCATATAAGGAGTTCTTAGCTTGTAACCCTAAGGAATATGATGGTAAGGGAGGTGCTGTAGTTCTTACTCGTTGGATTGAGAAAATGGAGAACGTACAGGATATGAGTGGTTGTAGTAATGACCCAAAAGTGAAATACACTGCTAGTTCATTTGTGGGTAAGGCTTTAACGTGGTGAAACTCTCAGTCTTTTTTTTTTATTTTTTTTTTTCGCAAGCTAAGATTTTATTTTTACAAAAAAAAAATAAACAAACCGAGAAGTTGCTGTTAGTATGTCATGGAATGACTTTAAGTTTATGATGATACAAGAGTTTTATCCTAGTCATGAGATGCAAAAGTTGGAATCTGAGTTGTGGAATCACGCCATTGTCGGGGTTGGCCATGCTGTGTATACTGATAGGTTTCATGAGTTGGCAAGGTTAGTTCCTCACTTGGTAACTCCTGAGAGTAGGATGATTAAAAGGTATGTGTATGGACTTGCTCCACAAATCCGTGGGATGGTGGCAGCAACGGAGCCAAAGACTATGCATAAGGCAGTGCAAATTTCTGGTGCATTGACCGATGAGGCTGTGAGAAATGGATCAATTAAGAAAGTTGAGAAAAGAGGAAATGTGGGGAAACTAGAAAGGATAAGAATGGTAAGGATGATAATAAAAGGACTATGACTGGGAATGTTTTTGCTACTACCATAAACCCTGTAGGAAGAGAGATTATGGGTACTTGGTCCAAGTGTAGCACCTGCAACTCCTACCATGCACCCGGAGGGCCTTGTCCCACATGCTTCAACTGTAACCGCCCGGGTCATTTGGCAAAGGATTATAGGAGGTTTTATCACATTATGTGCCAAGGTAATGTGAATCCTATCAATGCTAGTAACCATAACTGGTAGAGGTGTTATGAGTGTGGTAGTACCGACCATGTCAGGTCAGCTTGCCCTAGATTAAATAGAGCACAAGAACCGGAAGGAAATTGTCCAAATCAAGTTGCTACTAATAACGGGGGTCAGGGTCGTGGAAACCAAGGGAACCGGCCTAGGGGTAGGGCATTCATGTTGGGAGTAGAGGAAGCTCGTCGGGATCCAAACATTATGACGGGTACGTTTACTTTGAACGATCATTTTGCCACTACCTTATTTGACTCCGGTGCCGACTATAATTTTATTTCTACTACTTTTATACCTCTGTTAGGCTTAGAGTCCAGCGACTTAGGTTTCAGATATGCGATTGAGATAGCTAGCGGGCAGCTAGTAGAGATTGATAAGGTTATTAAAGTTTGTAAACTAGAAATCGAGGGTCATATCTTTGACATCGATTTGATACCTTTTGGGCATGGAAGTTTTGATATGATTATAGGTATGGACTGGTTGTCTAATTATAAGGCTAAAATAATTTGCCATGAGAAGGTAGTGAGGATACCATTACCGGATGGCAAGGTGCTTAGAGTAGTAGGAGAGAGACCGGAAGAGAAAGCGAGATTGTTGATAAGTGTTAAGGCTAGGTTAAGAAAACAAGAAGAGAATTGGTTTGGTTAGAGATTTCCTGTTGGTAGTATTCCCGGAATGATTATCTGGATTACCGCCTATTCGGAAAATTGAGTTTCGGATTGAGTTAATCCCTAGAGCAATGCTGGTAGCCAAGTCTCCCTATCGTTTGACACCTTCTGAAATGGAGGAGTTGTCTGGACAACTCAAGGAACTCCAAGACAAAGGTTTCATTTGACCAAGTTTATCGCCTTGGGGAGCGCCGATATTGTTTGTTAAGAAAAAGGATGGTTCTTTTAGGATGTGCATTGATTATAGAGAATTGAACAAGTTGATGTTAGATCGTTACCACATTCCAGAATTGATGATCTATTTGATCAACTGCAAGGGTCGCAGTTTTTCTCGAAGATAGATCTAGGTCTGGATACCATCAGCTGAGAGTGCATGAGGATGACATACCAAAGAATGCGTTTAGAACTCGTTATGGACATTTTGAGTTCACTACAATGCCATTTGGTCTGACTAATGCACCAATAATATTTATGGATTTGATGAATAGAGTTTGTAGGCCGTATCTTGATAAGTTTGTGATAGTGTTTATAGACGATATCTTAATCTACTATAAGACTCAAGAGGAGCATGTAGAACATTTAAGGTTAGTCTTGGAACTACTCAAAAAGGAGAAACCGTATGCTAAGTTTTCTAAGTGTGAATTCTGGCTAAGACAAGTACAGTTTCTTGGGGATGTGATAAAATGGTAATGGAATTTATGTGGACCTAGTAGAAGATTGAAGACTGTTTAAGAATTAGAAAGCCCCAAGAACTCCGGTCTGAGGTTGTTCTTCTTAGGATGGGTTGGGTATTACCGTAGGTTATTGAGAATTTTTCCTAAGGATGCTAAGTCTCCCTTACTATCTTGACTCAGAAGAGTAAGACTTTCGATTGGGGTGAGGAACAGGAATTAGCATTTCAGACCTTGAAGGATAAGTTATGTAATGCGCTTGTTCTAGCTCTCCCCGATGGACTGGAAGAATTTGTGCTATATTGTGATGCGTCCGGGATAGGACTAGGTTGTGTGTTAATGCAAAGAGGTAAAGTGATAGCTTATGCGTCTAGGCAGTTAAAAATTCATGAGAAAGAATTATTAATACCATGATTTAGAGTTGGGTGTGGTTTGTGTTTTGCACTTAGATTATGGAGACATTATCTGTATGGGATAAAGCGTGTCATCTATACGGATCATAAGAGTCTTTAGCATATCTTTAGTCAGAAAGAGTTAAATATGCGATAGTGTCGTGGATAGACGTTTGTTTAGTGACATTTGACTTGTAAAATTCGCTACCATCCTAGTACAGGCGAATGTAGGGGCTGATGTCATAAGTAGCAAGAAAGAGTAAAGCCTAAGAGAGTTAGAGCTATGTATAAATCCTTCAGTCGGAGTATCAAAGATGATTACTGGCGGTTCAGAAAGGAGGCTGTGGATGCATTTGCAGTATTGCAGAAAGGTTTAGATGAGATGATAGAACAGAGAAGTGATGGAACTTTATACTACCTGGATCGAATATAGGTACCTTTAAAGGGTGAGGTGAGAACCCTAATAATGGATGAAGCTCATAAGTTCGAAGTAACTCTGTACACCCAAGAGATGTATAAGATGTATTATGATTTGGAGAGATAGGTATTGGGGACTGGAATGAAAAAGGAGTATAGCTGAACATGTTAGTATGTGGTTTTGTCTTATCTGGGTTAAGGCTGAGCATCAAGGCAATCTGGCTCTGCTCAAACAACCTGAGATTCGCCATATGGAAATAGGAAGGGTAGCTATGGGATTTTGTGACTAAGTTTTGGACTTTAGGACTAGTAGGTGGGCTGACACAATGTTTGGGTCTTGTGGAACCGATTGACTAAGTCTGCTCTTTTTGCTACCTATGTGTTAAGGTTATAAAAATGGAAAGGTTGGCTAGATTGTATTTGAATGAGATAGTTTCTAGACATGGTGTGCCGATCTCGATTATATCAGATCGTGATAGTCGTTTCACATCAAGGTTTTGGCAGTCAATGCAAGAGGCATTAGGGACTCGTTTAGACATGAGTACAACTTATCACCCTCAGACCGATGGTCAGATTAAGCTTACTATTCAGACTTTAGAAGACATGCTTAGAGCGTGCGTCCTAGACTTCGAAGGAAGTTAGGATGTTCATCTTCCGTTGGTTGAGTTTTCGTATAACAATAGTTATCATTCTAGTGTGAGACGTGCTCTGTTTGAGGCATTGTATGATAGAAAGTATCATTCGCCAATTATGTGTACTGAGGTTGGAGAAGGTCAGTTGATAGGACCTGAGTTAGTGCAAGAGACTACTGAGAAGATCTCGTAGATTAAGGATAGACTTAAGGCTACGCGTGATCGTTAGAAAAGTTATGCTAATAAGAAGAGGAAGCCTCTAGAGTTTAGTGTAGGTGACTATGTCTTGCTCAAAGTGTTGCTTTGGAAAGGTGTGGTACGCTTTGGGAATAAAGGAAAGTTAGTACCTAGGTTTGTTGGACCGTTTGAGATTATTGAGAAAGTAGGCCCTGTGGCCTATCGATTAGATTTGCCTGAGGAATTGAATGATGTTCATGACAAGTTCCATGTATCAAACCTTAAGAAGTGTTTGGCTGATCCAACACTGAAAGTGCCTTTGGATGAGATTCGAGTTGATGCCTAAGTTAAATTTTTTGTGGGAGGAGCTGTGGAAATTTTAGGAAAGAGAGTTTAAAAAGTTGAAGCGTAGGTTGGATTGCCATCGTCAAGGTTCGGTGGGATTCGAAACGTGGTCCTGAATTAACGTGGGAACGTGAAGATCAGATGAAACTGAAGTATCCGAATTTGTTTAGTGATGATAGTAGTTGAATTTCAAGGAAAACAAATTTTCCTTTTAAGGGGGGTAGAAAATGTACCTTTGCCTTTTTGTGTTCTGAATATATACATTATTCCTTGACTATTTGACTTTTCGTTTAGTTTATCAGGATTTTGGTACCGTGTTGTACGGTGGTGATTTTATGAGATATGAGTAAATTGTGGTTTATTGTGATTAATTAATCCCTTTAGTTTTAGAAGGTATTATTGTAGGTATGTGTTTTCCGGGTGGTTTTGACTGTGGAATTTTGAGAAATGGCGAAAAACGATGTCCGACAAGTCCGTTAATGTCTAAATGTGTTTTGATGGGTGTTAAAGTGGAAAAATATGTCCGTTTGTAAATACTCTAGGTTACATGGAAAAAGTATTTTTTAAAGTGAATAGAAAGGCTAATTAACTTTTGGGGTAAATTTTACGGTTGGTTTTACGAGTATTTAAGTGACCCGGCATGGAAAGAAGGCCGAGACCCCATGGGATACCATGGCCGGTCAAAAGAAGACTAGGGAGACAAGGTGGCTTAATTTTAGCTAACCTTGTCCAAATTGTACATAAGATGCTTTCCTTATCCTCTTTATTTTCACATAGTTTCATTTTTAAAAATCAAAAAAAAAAATATCTCTCCTTCTCTCTTGTGTTTCGTCCGCACCTACAAAACACACATCTTATAATTTTTGAAGTTTTGATCAAGAAAACATGAAGACATAAATATTTGAGGTTGATTCTAGTGTTTGGTTATTCATTTATACATTGTTTGGGGTTGTTCGGTTCGTTTTTGGGAAAATCTACAAATTTGTAGATTTTCTTAGTGTAAGTCGCGTTAAATTTAAAATTCGTTTGTCCATTTTGGGTTTATTTTGAGGCATAGATGTTAAGTTGTACAGTTGATCGTTGTGAAACTTGATTTTTGAATGCGGAAAATGAATAAAAATGGGTGGTGGTTGTTCGTGAAATAGTAAAGGAAAAAGATGGTTTTGTGTTGTTTTGATGTTGTGGCGTGGATGGTTGATAATATATGATCTCGAATGCTTAGTTTATTAATAGTTAGCTTGTATCGGTTATTCGGGCTTATTTTAAGCTATTTCTTGTCTTTTTTAGGCTTATATGCCACGTGTTAGATTCCAAAGTGATTTGATTATTTTTTTGGGTTATTGGGTATGTTGTGGAATATTTTGGAAGCTTATGGTAGTAACCAAAAATGATACGTAGCTTAGTAGCTTATTTTAAAGCTTAATATACGTATTTTGGAGTTTATGGACTCACGACCCAATAAGTCTATTTGAGCCGCGGCTTAATGGGAAGGCTTATTGTGGTCCGGATTATTTTTGCATATGAGTATATACTTATATATGTAAATGAACATTGGTTTTGGATTTAGATCGTATTTTGGACTTATAAATGTCTTAATGAACCCTTGTTGGGCCTTAAAGCCCAATAAGCGATATTTAGTAGTTATGAGAGTTTTGACGGACTTTTGAAAGTGGAAATGTATTTACGAAGTGATATTGAACGATATTTTAGGAAAAACGTGTTGGTAAGCGTTAACGATTGAGATTTTAGAATTTTGTCGAAAAGTGTTGAATTTGTGAAAGATGTTGAAAATAAAGTTTGAAACCTTAGAAAACGTTGTATAAACGTACGAGTCATGTCGAAATTTCGTAAAAACTTTATACGTATAAAATTTCTTAAAAACATGATTTTTGATTTTAAATAATAAAATAATATTTTATTATTTATTTTATTTATTTAATAAATTCACTAAAAGACGAAAAAATCTAATTTTCTCAAAACTTCTCTAAAGTAGTTTATTATGAGTAAACGTTTTCATTTTTGAACCGTATAATGATTTTTTTAAAGTGACTAAGGTTTACTGTACGAATGGACTTGTCGAGATATATTTATAATTAAATATTATAAAAATAATTATTATTATTACTTTCTAGTTACGGCTAAATGTATAAGTATAATTATCGATGGAATGAGTTGATATGATTGTGGAGTTAAGTCGTCAACCGCATCACACACTAAATTGTTTGGGTAATGTAAACGAGTCTAAACTCTAGCATCAAACGTAAGATTGTTTTGGAATTGGAAATGATTAAATTGGGACATTAACTGACTAGGTCGTCGTGCGGGGTAGTTGCATTTGCTTGTGCTATTGTGATTTGGTTTCTAAAGGACTTGCATGAAGGTGAGGGAAAATGATACTCAAATGTGTTTTGAAATGTTTTGAATTGATCTGTGCGAAATGTAGTTTTGTTTTTAGGACAAGTTATATGCTTATGACTGCTATGTGAATATTATGTGATGCATGATTGTTTGGGTCGGATGGGTACACCTACCCAGTATTTATGAGTGTTTGGATCGGATGGGTACGCCTACCTAGTATTTGTGATATTATTGGATCGGATGGGTATGCCTACTCAGTATGTGTGTGATTATTGGATCGGATGGGTATGCCTACTCAGTATGTGTGTGATTATTGGAGCGGATGGGTATGCCTACCCAGGTTTGTGTGTGGTTCTGCCCTAATTTTAGTGCTCCAGCTGGTAGGCCCTTTAGGTGCGCAAGTGATATATGGTTATTGATTAGCGGTGATGCTAAGGTTGTTTTCATATATTCACTGTCATATAGCACTATTGTCCATTGTTGAAATATTGGCACAGCTATTAGGTTTAAGGTCAAACCTATGAGCTCGTCAACATTATTGTTGACGTTTTCGAGTATCATTTTCAGGTGAAGTGAAAGAAGAGTAGTTTGGTGATTGATAGCAGACTTAGAAGTATCCCATGTGGAATTTCGTTTGAAGTCTTGCTTGCTTATTGTTTGATTCTAGTTTTGGATGTTTTGGATTAAGTTTAGATTATGGTCCCCTTGTGCGGGCATATAAATAATTGTAAGATATTGTGGATTTTAGTTGCGATTGGGACATCACTTGAGTTTGTTCAAGGTTGAAGGTTTTCATAGCACTTGGAGTTTATGCAATGTAGTTTTCTCTATTTTGTATCTTGTGTTATGATTGATCACTATGTTGCATTCTTGAGTTTCTGCCATTGTCGGGGTGTAACAGATTGGCAATCAGAGCCAAGGTTACAGAGAACTAGGTGGTTTGGCCTAGACTATAACCTAAAATCCGTCGTTTAGTTGTGTATAGGATCTATGTGCGCGGTGTCCCGTTTTTGTGTGCCTTTATGTGTTCATGGTTTGGTGCCTTAGTTATGTCAGTCATTGAAATGGGTGGGCTCAATATTGACTATGAACGGGAAAGGATGCGCATATAAGTACGGTGGCCAACGTAGTTATAAGCGTATCACAACCCACTCATACTTGATAATGTTTTTCACACAAATCGATGTTGACACCGTAGGGTGGAGTTACGTGTATATCTGGTTATATATAGTAAGATATTCTATATATATATATGTGCGAGTCTTCCCGCTTACCTAACGTTGCCCATGCTCTCCCTCGTATAGATAATGCCGCTAAGGATGAGGACCCGAAGTGCTGGCTGGCCTGCTGCCGAATCACTAGGAGGGGGAACGGGTAAACGGGCGGGTAGAAGTGGAAGGGGTAGAATACCTAGGGAAGGTCATGATGAGCGTGTTGATGAATTGAATGGTCAAGAAAATGACCAAGATTTGGGAGCTAATAGGGGTGTAGAGGGAGTCAATGGGAATGTAGAGGGAGCCAATGAGGGTGCACCCGACTTCTCAACGATCATTGCCTAGCAATTGCAGAACCTCTTACCCGCCATGTTAGCTCAGGTTAGTAACCGAGGGAATGTTGGAAATCAAAATGGTAATGTGGTTAATGAGAACGTTTAGGAGAACGTTAGGAATGTGATAGTGAATGACAACCGGGTAGGTTGTTCATATAAGGAGTTTTTAGCTTGTAACCCTAAGGAATATGATGGTAAGGGAGGTGTTGTAGTTCTTACTCGTTGGATTAAGAAGATAGAGTCTGTGCATGATATGAGTGGTTGTAGTATTGACCAAAAAGTGAAATATATTGCTGGTTCATTTGTGGGTAAGGCTTTAACGTGGTGGAACTCTCAGATTCGCACGCTAAGCCGGGAAGTTGTTGTTAGTATGTCATGGAATGACTTTAATTTTATGATGATACAAGAGTTTTGTCCTAGTCGTGAGATATAAAAGTTAGAATTTGAGTTGTGGAATCACGCTATGGTCAGGGTTGGCCATGCTGCGTATACTGATAGGTTTCATGAGTTGGCGAGGTTAGTTTCTCATTTGGTAACTCCTAAGAATAGGATGATTGAGAGATATGTGTATGGCCTTGCTCCACAGATCTGTGGGATGGTGGCAGCAATGGAGCCAAAGTCTATATAAAAGGCTATGTAGATTTCCGGTGCACTAACTGATGAGGCTGTTAGGAATGGATCAATTAAGAAGATTGAGAAGAGGGGTAATGTGGGGGAACCTAGCAAGGATAGGAGTGGAAGGGATAATAATAAGAGGACTAGGACTGTAAATGATTTTGCTACTACTGTGGACCCTATAGGAAGAGAGAATACGGGTACTTGGCCCAAGTGTACCACCTGCAACTCCTACCATGCACTCGGTGGACCTTGTCGCACATGCTTCAACTGTAATCGCCCGGGTCATTTGGCAAAGGATTGTAGAGGTGTGCCAAGGAATGTAAATCCTGTCAATGCTAGAAACCCAAATGTTAGAGCGTGTTATGAGTGTGGTAGTACCGACCATGTTAGGTCAGCTTGTCCTAGATTTAATAGAGCTCAAGGACTGGAAGAAAATCGTCCAAATCAAGTTGTTGCTAATAACGGGGGTCAGGGTCGTAGAAACCAAGGGAACCAGGCTAGGGGTAGGGCATTCATGTTGGGAGCAGAGGAAGCTCGCCAGGATCCGAACATTATGACGGGTACGTTTACTTTAAATGATCATTTTGCCACTACCTTATTTGACTCTGGTGCCGACTATAGTTTTGTTTCTACTACTTTTATATCTCTATTAGGCTTAGAGCCTAGCGACTTAGGTTTCAGATATGAGATTGAGATAGCTAGCGGGCAACTAGTAGAGATTGATAAGGTTATTAAGGGTTGTAAACTAGAAATCGAGGGTCATGTCTTTGACATCGATTTGATACCTTTTGGGCATGGAAGTTTTGATATGATTATAGGTATGGACTGGTTGTCTAATTATAAGGCTGAAATAATTTACCATGAGAAGGTAGTGAGGATACCACTATCGGATGGCAAGGTGCTTAGAGTAGTAGAAGAGAGACCGGATGAGAAAGCGATATTGTTGATGAGTGTTAAGCCTAGTGATAAGAAACAAGAAGAGATTGTTGTGGTTAGAGATTTTCCTAAGGTATTCTCAGATGATCTATCTGGATTACCGTCTATTCGGGAAATTGAGTTTCGGATTATGTTAACCCCTAGAGCAACGCCGGTAACAAAGTCTCCTTATCGTTTGGCACCTTCTGAATTGGACGAGTTGTCGGGACAACTCAAGGAACTCCAAGACAAAGGTTTCATTCGACCAAGTTCATCGCCTTGGGGAGCGTCGATGTTGTTCGTTAAGAAGAAGGATGGTTCTTTTAGGATGTGCATTGATTATAGAGAATTAAACAAGTTGACTATTAAGAATCGTTATCCGCTTCCTAGAATTGATGATCTATTTGATCAACTGCAAGGGTCGCAGTTTTTCTCAAAGATAGATCTTAGGTCTGGATACCATCAGCTGAGAGTGCATGAGGATGACATTCCAAAGACTGCGTTTAGAACTCGTTATGGACATTTTGAGTTCATTGTAATGCCCTTTAGTCTGACTAATGCACCAGCAATATTTATGGACTTGAATAATAGAGTTTGTAGGTCGTATCTTGATAAGTTTATGATAGTGTTCATAGATGACATCTTAATCTACTCTAAGACCCAAGAGGAGCATGTAGAACACTTAAGGTTAGTCTTGGAACTGCTCAAAAAGGAGAAACTGTATGCTAAGTTTTCTAAGTGTGAATTCTAGCTAAAAGAAGTGCAGTTTCTTGGGATGTGATAAATGGTAATGGCATTCATGTGGACCCTAGTAAGATTGAAGCTGTAAGAATTGGAAAGCCCCTAGAACTCCGACTAAGGTTCGTTCGTTCTTAGGATTGGCTGGGTATTACCATAGGTTCATTGAGAACTTTTCTAAGATAGCTAAGTCTCTTACTATCTTAACTCATAAAAGTAACACTTTTAATTAGGGTGAGGAACAGGAATATGCATTTCAGACCTTAAAGGATAAGTTGTGTAATGCGCCTGTTCTAGCTCTCCCTGATGGATCGGAAGATTTTGTAGTATATTATGATGCGTCCGGGATAGGACTAGGCTGTGTGTTAATGCAGAGAGGTAAAGTGATAGCCTATGTATCTAGGCAGTTGAAAATTCATGAGAATAATTATACTACCCATGATTTAGAGTTGGGTGCGGTTGTGTTTGCACTTAAGATCTGGAGACATTATCTGTATGGGACAAAGAGTGTCATTTATACGGATCATAAGAGTCTTTAGCATATCTTTAGTCAGAAAGAGTTGAATATGCGACAGCGTCGCTGGATAGAGTTGTTTAGTGATTATGACTGTGAAATTCGCTACCATCCTGGTAAGGAGAATGTGGTGGCTGATGCCCTAAGTAGGAAAGAAAGAGTAAAGCCTAAGAGAGTTAGAGCTATGAATATGATCCTTCAGTCAAGTATCAAGGATAGGATACTGACGGCTCAGAAGGAGGTTGTGGATGAATCTGTTGGATTGCAGAAAGGTTTAGATGAGATGATTGAACTTAGGAATGATGGAGTGTTGTATTACCTGGATTGTATGGGTGCCTTTGAAGGGTGATGTGAGAACCCTGATAATGGACGAAGCCCATAAGTCAAAGTACTCTGTACACCCAGGAGCTAATAAGATGTATTATGATTTGAGAGATAGGTATTGGTGGCCTATAATGAAAAGGATATAGCTGAGTATGTTAGTAGGTGTTTGACTTGTGGTATGTGCCTAAATACACATACCATTTTCCATTAAAACCAGACTTAAATGACCAAAAACGTACCAAAAATACATTGTATTTGTATGTTTTCACTTATATTGTGCAGGAAATGGATATCCGACAAAAGGATGAAAAACAAAGCAAAACGGACAAAATCGAGCACGGAATGGAAAAGCGTGAAAAAGCCAAAGTCAAAAAGTCAAAGTCAAAGTCAACCCCGAAAAATTAACAGTCAAAGACGAAGCCAAAACCGAAGAAACACTTAATAGGCCCACCCGCACCCATCTAATGGGCTGGGTCAGCCCATTAAGTCATTTATATCAAAACTAATAAGCCTTAAAGCTTAAAATGACCCATTGCCATTTTTTTAATCAAATTGCACAAAAAGTAAAATATATACGCCTATATCCATACAGTGTTAAGCCTCCATATCCCTTTTCATACTAAACTGTCGTTAGTCCTCCAAGGACTAACTTTGAAAAACTTACATACACCTTGAGACTACCTGCCAAGTCCCCAAAAAGGTTTACCACACAAAGGACTTACCATGTAATATAACAAATAAATAGAGGGGCAATGTGTCCAATCCCACTTAACTTATTACCTTCACAAAACTGTTTAAACAAATTTCCGTACAACCCTTGTTCACCCTCCCCTGTCATTTTCCCACCTCGTTTACTGTTCCCACCAGCCAAACCCATCACCATCTACAACCCCACTTCATCACATGGCATTTGCCATGTTGGCAATCCTTGCTCGCCCCATTGGTCCATAAAAATGACAAACGAATAAAGGGTTTTGATCATTTAACTTGGAGGACACACCAAATTGATGGCTGAGATTTGTTTTGGGGATCTCTCACACAAGAAACACAAGTCCTCAACTCTCTCACTGAAGAAACACAACAAGTGAAGACTTGAAGACTTAGCTTTTAGTATAAAAAAAAAAACAAAAAAAAAAGTATTAGGCATTTGTAGCTTATAGTTTTTTGTCGAATTCTTGTTAAGTCCAATCTTGTATTAACAAAAATTTGTCCATTTTAATATTGCAATTTAATTACTTGTCTTTTAAATTATCTGTCATTTAAATTTTAGCATTGTAATTTTTTTTAAATTAATGAAAGTTTAAGTGTTTTTTCTTTAATTATTGTCATTTACTTAAATTGTCTTTTAAATACTGTTGATTAAGCTCTTATATAAGCTTTTGAGTCATTAAAAGCTTATATAAAAGTTTGTTTACTTTCTGTCTAAAATCAAAAATCACAAAAACAGTCAACTCAAGGATCAAGGTATAATTGTAGATGGCCTTGGTTTAGAGCGTATGGGAAGCATATAGGTTGGTATAAGCTATTTTGAGAGCTTATTCCGTTGCCAAAAGCTATGGACCTTTGTGAGTTTTCTATTTTCTTATTTTTCAAATTTCTACTTATTTACTGTGCATTTGCTTATTTACTGCTTATTTAGTTTAAGTTTTACCTTAAAACTGTCTTTTTTTACCTTGTAACTGCTTATCTTTATTGCTTGTTTAAAGTGCTTATTGTTTGTTTGAACTCTGCTTATTTGTGCATAACATTGCTTAGTTAACTTCTGTTTTCAAATTCTTTGCCTTAAATCTTCAAAAATCCAGTTTATAAAGGTTTTTGATTATTAAAGGGGTGTTTGGCATAAGGTGTCAAACGAGTCAAATTTGGTTAAAAACCGTTTGGGTGACTTGACAATCTTGTACATGCTTCTTGAGTCATTTTTCAATATGTTTTTCAAGGTTTTAAGTTGAACAAAGTTGTTTTTATGTTTTTTTTTTCTAGTTGTGTTAAAACTGTGGTTCCAATCAAAAATCATGTCATATCTTATCCGATTAAGCTTCAAAAAAACAACTTTCAAGTAATATTTTTTGTGTCCTTTTTAGGGCTCCTATTGCTGTAGTGTGAGTGTCTTTTATTGTACTCCGTTTTGTTTGTCAAGAATTCTGTCAATTTTGGGTGAGTGTATTCTATTCATAAAAACAGCCTTTTTCACATCCATTTTGCAGATAGTAAAAATAGGTTTCAGAGTCTAAAAGTTTGTGCACAAGTAGTTTTTAGTCTATATTTCATCTGTTTTGGCTTATTTTAAATTTTCAGCTAAATTTTCTAGCTTATTGATAGGTCTGCTTATAGCCTTTAGTCTTTTTAAGAAAACCAAAAAGTGGCAAATATGAGTGGGCAGCCTCTTTAATAAGCCTTTTTCTTAGCTTATTTAAGTTTCAAACTCTTGTTTTTCTGCTGATTCTAGTAGCTTTTTGGATGGGCTTTAAGGTACTATAGCCCATCATAGCCTTAAGGATCCTTATGGGTGCTTAAAATTAAGCCCAAATGCTGCTCCCCTATTGCTGTTTGTTTAGCAGATTTTGGCCATTTTGCTTATTGCTTTTCTGAGCTTGCTTATTGTTTACCTTTGCTTATTTTTGCTTCTAATTGCTTATTAGGGGTAGGAGGCAATCTGTTTTTAGCTTAGTTTTCTTTTTCATTAGATTATTTACCCAAGAATAGCTTAATAGTAACTTAATTTTTAGCCTTAGTGCAAAAAAGTGAAACTGCCCTTTTGTTTGCTTATTTTCCATCTTATTATTAAGAGTTATAAAAAAGTAGTTTTTTTAAGTTGGTTATTTTTGTGTGTTTTACAAATGTGTAAAAAGAAAAACTAAAAAAGGGGTTTTTCCCAAAAAGTGAAGCCGCCATGGATTGACTTGAGACCTCCCCTTTAACACATACACGTCCCACACAAACACACACTAACCACTAGCACCAGTAGGGCCATCTGGTCATACTCTCCCTCACTTTTCTTTTATACTCATTTTAGCCCAATAAGCATTCAGCCCTTTTGGGCTTATTTCTGGCTTATTTTAAGCCGTTTTTCAAAGCTCTTATTTTTCTTAGTTTTTGGCTTATTTACGGCTTATTTTGATAAGCTGTTTTCTCCTTTTTATTTTTCTTAGGATTTTAACTGTTTAATCTACTTTCCTTGAATTTTTTAGATTTTTAGGAATTAATTTAGTATTTTTAATCATTTAATTTCATTAAATCAGTTTTTAATTCATATAAAAAAATATAAAAGTCAAAAAAATATAAAAAAATTTTAAAATTTTCTTTTATCATTCTGGACTTAGAAAAAATAATTTTGCTTTTGTAGGGTTAAAATTTTAGAATTTTGTTTTTTAAAGAACGGAATTTGATCCCGTTATGGTTTTTCTTCGTTTTTTCACTTTAAATGCTTACATTTTTGGTTTACTTTTCTTTGTTCTTGCATTTTAGTCACTTATGATTTATTAAAAGTTAAATAATCATTTTAGGATTAAATTTTGATAATTTAGGTTTTAGGTCGCGTTTTTTAGGATTCCCGTTATTGTTTGTACGGTTTTAGCTTTAATAACTTTCGTTTTTAGCTTGCCTTACTTATTTTTTCCCGTAGTTTTAGAAATCAAATCAATCAAATCTTTGTTATTCAAACATCAAATGTCAAACCGACTCTTGACTTTCCATTGCATTCCTCGTCAGGAAACGACCCGGGTAGGTTTTTAGGGTTTTGCTTTGGATATTATCTTATTATTATATATTTATATTATATATTTATTATATATTGTATTTTGTATAGTAAAAGATCGCAATCAATTTTTGGCTCCGCTTCCGGGGAGGAGTGTAAGCGATTGTCGTTCCGACGTTTGACAATTAGTGCTTTGAATATCCTTCCTTGTGAAGTTATTTTCTTTATAAAAAATATATAAATACAAAAATATTTTACATTTTCTTTTATTAGTATATAAAAACAAGAAAAATCAAAAACATAAAAACATTGTCTTTAATAAATAATCATCAATATAATGCTCTCAACTTGAGCATTATCATAATAAGTTCCCAAACCAAAGATTCAAAACTTGCCTTTGTGTCACTTGTGAAGTACGACTCACCTTTAATTGATTAACAAACAAAAAGAGGGGTATAATGAGGGTTGTTCCGGGTTGTTTCGAGGAACTACGACCCGAAAGGAGAAGGTTTTTAATAGCTTCGCGCTTTCCCGCTCCTCCGCTCCTTTGTGCGTTTTTCTTTTAGAGAGCTACCGTAAAGCAAGTTGATTATTGGTTTAAGTTATTCAATCTCATTTTGTCCTTTAATAAAATATGTTGTTTAAAAAACTCGAAAAACCAAAAATAATCTCATTTAACCTCTTTGCCATTTAATTCTTCTTTGTATCCCTCTATATTGTTTAATTCTTATGACGTCACTCGATTATCGTTTGAATCCTATTTACACATTAAACGATATGTGTTGTCTGTGGATCTTTGTATAATAAAAGAATGTTGTTGTTCGGAATATGAGTTCGTTGCAAATTGTTCATGATTCTAATAAAGCTCCGGACTCACCACCACATCCCTACACGATTTCGTCCAACCAACGTTATTGCTTTCATTGTAAATATGTGTTAGGAGATGGTGAATTTTGTCAACGATGTACTTGATTGAGGTGTGGAAGTGGTCTTAGCAAAGGACTTTGTTTGATTTGTGCTTCAAGATATGGAAATAATCCGAATCCGAATTCTTTAAATGATTCTCCAAATATTTCCGAAAATGTTTCCACAAAAGCTCCTCACTTAATGGACCATCAGTGTTGTTAGGGTCGTGGTGATTCGTTAGTCAGGTATCTTTTGGTCAACGATTTGTCTTGTGAGTATTGTTGGGAAGGTGCTTCATTATGGCTATATTGGGTTCCGGCAGAAAGTTCGACCTATCTCTAACTCAGAAACAGTGCAACAATCAAAACGTTGAGGAGCTCCCACAAACTTTGCCCTAGTTTTCATTCTCCGATATGCGCTATTCTGGAGATGGGTAAGTCATTCACTTATGATTCCACTCCTAATTTTGTCGATGATTCTCCTAACGTTTTCAACCCACCTTCACAACCACCGACGTATTCTTGTGAGTTTTTTGTGACGAATGCTCATTAAGGTTTACGAGTGTCCTACCTAAGTTCGTGTATCTATAATCCGGGAACAGTATGTTACAATCAAGACTTTAATTTCCCACAAAATTTTTAGAGTTTTCAATAATAATATATTTGTTGTACCCGTTGTGGGGGCCTGCATGAGACTTTTCGATGTCAACAAGTGATCTTCTACGAACCTTGTTGTGAAAATTGCGGGGGCCCTTCTATGAGATCTTTCCCAATGGTAGGCAATTGAATGAAAATTATTATGGCCAATTTTTGCTATAATTCTAATTCTTTTGGTTTTGACCAATTTCAACCCTCGCAATTTATCATTGATCATATTGATTCAATGAATGATCATCTAAAAGCTTGATAAGTGTAGAATACACATATCTATTTATGCTTAAAAAGACCCAAATAAACCCAAAACGGATCAAAAATGGCAAAAATGTGCTTGTATCTGAGTTTAATATGTGCAGGTACGGATATGTCAAAAATCACAGAAATCAGTCAGAAACGAACACGAGAACGGATGAGTGATCAAGAAGCTAAAGATCTCAAAGCCAAAGCCAGAGAAATCATGCCCAGCCTTCTACAGTTCATTGCTCAAGGAAACCACATGCATCACCAACCCAGCTCCATTGTTTTAAATAACTCAAGGACTATTTTTGCAATAAGTGAAAGTTGTTTATTAACTTGAAATTAAGGAGATTCCCAAAACCTCATGGGCGGAAATGAATTATCCCAAAGATAAAAAAGGCCGGCGGGTCAACTGAGCGGGTTCATATATACCCTGTGGGTCTCTCTTCATCCAATCACAATGGCAACCTAAACCCAATAACCCAAACACATTAACCCGACCAAACCCGGTGATATTTTACATTTTAAACATTTACTGTTTCCATTATTTCCCCAAATTTGATTCTTACTATCACTAACACACACGTAGAACACCCCGAATACACCATGAACCCTAGTTTCTTAACCTCACCCCCACACTAATTAACCTTAGGGTTAATGTCCCCCTCACAACCCGTAACCCGCCCATCACTATCAAACATTCCTTAACCCATTCCACCGTGGCTAAATGAAAGAAAGCGATTGGTGATGTGAATGTGGTTGTGTGTGAATACACTCACATAACTAGCACACCCAAGCCACATCATCAATCCGGGTTGTTACACAATCCAATCTAACGGCTATCAAGGAGAGAGAAGAGATGAAGGGTTGAGATGAAAGAGAGAAGAAGGATCGAGAAGCTCAAGGCTCGGGTATAAAACCCCGGCTCATTCCAGCACACGAGGGGTAGTTAGTAGTTAATTTTTAGTGTTATTTTTCAATTTATTTTTATTGATTCAGTTGTAGTAGTTTGCTTTAATTGTAATTTCACTTTTATGTTATTTCGTATTGTAATGAACCTTTATTTCAGTTTTTAATAAAAGTAATATTTTACATTAATTCGAGTTTTTCATTTAAATTCTGTTGAAAATGGTGTTTGTGTTTGTTATTGTTATCATTTGATCAAGACATTGATTCTTATTGGAAATGGATGGCTATGTGTTCAATGAGGTTTAGAGCTGTTGGACAGCTTATAGGTTAGTGTAGGATTGTTGGTTTGATTTAGGGCTTATGTGGATTAAGCCATAAGCCCACACAGCTTATTGTTACTTTCCTGTTCTAGCTGGAAAGCTAAGGTACACCTACTTTGGTTTACATTTGTTCTTTTTCTTTCTTTTAATAAGCTGTTAAGTTGTATTAGAATTGAATAAGTTGCTGTGATTTTGCTTATAGTTGAATAAGCACAAGTTATTAAGTAGTTAAATTCTGTCAAAGTGTCTTGAATTTGCTTGTGTCGAAGAGGTTAGTTTATGGAGTTGTTAGAGCTTATAAGCTTAATAACATACTCAGGCTTAATTCTAAATAAGCTGAGAGTTAAGTTTAGCTTCTAAAAAAAATTATTAAGCTGTTTTTTTTTTAAAGGGATGCTGGTTGTTAATGGTTAGGTGCTTCAGGGACCAATCTTGCTTGTTTTTATAGTTTCTGTTGGTATTAAATTTGCACTGTTAGTCCCTGTTAGTTACTCTGTTATCTCTAGTTTATTACATCGTTAGTTCCTTTGTTAGGTTTTAGTTTATTCTTGTTAGTCCTTAGGTCCAGGGACCTGTTTTCTGCCAATAGACGTAAACTTTGGTCAGTGTTTCTATAAAACTTTAAATGTTGCCCGCCTACCCTTGTCTTTACTTTTCGTCATTTTTAATCCATGTGTTTGGTAAGTTTTAGTTTAAGTTTTATAAAAATAAGTTTTAATAAATAATTAATTAGGTTTTTAGTTTAATTTCTTAAATTAGTTTTTATTTAGTGGATTAAATTTGGGGCTTTTTATAAAAACGAGTTTCTGCACTTTTTCTGCTTATAAAAAGTATTTTTATAGAATTTTTAGTTTAAGTTCTATATTTTTAAAAATTAATTTTCATTAAATAGTTTTTAAATTCATAAAAAAATCCAAAAAGCCTTTAAAAAATATTTTTAATTTTCCTAAAATTTTCTTTAGCATTAATTTAGAATTGGGAATTTAGTTTACAGTTTTAAGTTTTAAATTGCATTTGTTTTCTTAAATGTCGCATTTTATCTTCGTAATTAGTTTAATTTGTTATTTAGTTGTTTAATTGTGCCTTTAATTTTAAGTAGTATAATTAAATCAAAAATATCTCTTCTCTTATTCAAATCAGGATCTAAACTTAAACGAGGTTTCCATTGCACGAGTCGTTGGGGAAACGACCCGGGTGATCATACTTGCCCGGTTTAATATACGTATTATATTATATATATTTTTGAGAGTGAATTTTATCAAGGGTAACTTGGTAACTTTCTTAATTACTCTCGGGATTATATTATTTTTTACGTGTGTATAAACTGCTCAATCAGTTTTTGGCGCCGCTGCCGGGGACTTGTGTAAGCGATTCTCTTGTTTCGAGTTTGTGATTTGGTTTGAAGATCCTTTCGTCCTCGAAAGTTAAATTTTTGTCATAAATCCAAAAATCCAAAAAAATAAAAATATAAAAAGTAAAAAAATATTTTCCTTTTCTTTTTAGTCTAGTAAAAGATAAAAAAAAATTATAAAAAATCAAAAAATTTAAAAAAAAAAATAGTCTAATTAGAAAATAAAATTCACAAAAGTTGGTTAACGAACACAACAAATAATATCTTCCATTGAGTATTATCATAATAAGTTCCGGTGAAACTTGCAAAAAAAAAAAATTGTCTTTTCAAATTCGTAATCAAAGAACGATTTAACACTTGCCTCTTTGTATCAATACCAGTATGGCTCACTTTGAAAAGCAATTTTCAAGAGCTACCGTGATATTAGTTTGTTTATTTGGTTTTAAGTCTCTTTCGTGTAACCGTTTAAAATCATTGCTAAAAAAAAAAAAAAAAAAAATTTTAAAAAATAACGAAAAAAATAGTGTAAAATTTGCCTTTTTTATTGTTCGTTTCTTTATATGCGCACTCGTTCGCAATTCTACGTAGACGTCGTGCAACACAAACTTCTTTTCGGAAAAATCCAATTGTTGAACAAAAAACGTTGTTCCATGGCCGACGAACGACGATGTCAAATGTTACAAGCACCCATCGAGGGGTATGAAGATGCTAAGTTGTTCCACTATCAATGCCAACAATTCGGAGCTTAAGAACCTTTTAATCAATCTTGTGCAAAGCAACAATTTACGGGTAGACAAGATCCCCACCAATCACCTTCGATTTTTTTTTAATAAGGTCACTTCAACGTTTAGACATCCAGAAGTTTCCGATAACTTCGGTTAAGCTTTTTTCTTTCCTTTTTTTCTCTAGTCGGTGAAGCCGAGATTGGTTAGACAAAGAACACCAGATCAATTCATACTTGGGGACGAACTTTGTTTCAAAATTCATTAAAACCATACTTTCCACCTTCAAAAACCACTTTACTATCGGATGAGATTCATTACTTTTTATCAGAACCCAACGAAACTTTAATGAAGCATTGGAGAACGTTTTAAAGGATCCGTCGTCAATGTCCTCCCATGGCTTTTTGATCTTCCTCACAAACTCGATACTTTTTATAATATCTTTGAATTCCAAAACGAATCAAGATGCCTTAGATTCTGACAGCATGGTGGCAATTTCTTGGAACAAGTGCCTCAAGAAGGTTTAGTGATTATTGAAAGCAAGTCAAAAGTTCGTTACTCAAGGTGTTGCTGCTAATGGATTCAAGAGTGCAGTAAGGATCGCTCTCTTTCTAAATTTTCTTCTTCTAATAATTCTTTCTATATACAACAAATAGCCGCTTCTCTCGAGGATAAGATGACTATCAAGATGAACAAAATGTTGAATGAAATGAAAGCCTTAGTTGTTACTACTCCTGCACCCGTCAAAGCAGTTGAGGAAGTTTGTGTCACTTGTGGATCAAATCACAATTTTAACCTTTGTCCGTTAACTCGAGGTGGAAACGATTTTCCCGTTTTTCATGACAACATCAACAATTTCAATCAAACAGCAGCCGTTGGAAAATTTTCTCCAAAGAAACACCTTCAAATTTGGCAAGTCAAGTGAGACCAAAGGGTTTCAATCACGAATGCCAAACCAACCAAACCGTTGGAACTTACTTTAATCCAAAACGTCAAAACATCCAAAATCAAGTTTTATCAAGCTCCACATGATCAAACACCAATCATCAAGTTTTACCTCACCAACCTCCAAAAAAAGATAGGTTTTGAATACAGAATTTGAAAAATACCTCAGGCATAACGATGCTGGTGTTGAGGAATGTGCAAAATTCAAATTCAAGGATTGCAGAATCATCAAGATGGCTAATGTTACAAGTTAGTTGACAAATCTTTGTGATAATTTCAAAAATTCGAGCCTCTTCTTCAAATTCAGGACTCTTCAAGTCAAACCGATAAACTAACCCTCGTCAGCAATTTAATGCAATCACTACAAGGTGCGGGTAAGGGCTTTGGAAGAACCTTCTAATTCCTCTTGTTCTTCACCCGATGTTTCAAAAACCTCAAAAAGAACCTGAACAAAACCCTGAGACGTCAACGAAAAAGTGCAAATTCTTATTTGAAATTAACGCCAATGTCCCATCTCGGGGAAGAAAGCTTCCATTTTCATGGAAATTCCAAAACCAAAAGCAAAGAAAACCGTTAATCTTGATCCTAATCCTAATTCATACCCATCTAAACTTCCATATCCTGAGAGGATGAAAGTGAGAGAACACGATAAACCAAGTGCTCAATATAGCCGGTTTTTGAGAATGTTCAAACAACTTCGTTTAGAGATTGGATTGAAAGATGCTCTTGTCGAAATGCCAAAGTTTAACAAATGGTTAAGTCAGTTGCTAAGAAAAAAAGAGAAGCTGAGGAGATTGCTTATCACAACGTGATTGACTCACGCTCTCGCGCGCGCACGCTTCATCATGAACAAGTTCCCGAGAAAATCGAAGATCCGGGCGTCTCAATTTCTTATCCATGTGCTTTACAGAAATCAAAAGGACTAGTGCTTTAGCCGATTTCAGGAGCTAGCATTAATCTTTTTCTTATTCTATCTACACGAAAACTTGGAGCTGAAGCTTTGGACTCGCTACAGTTTGGCACTCGAGTTGCCAACCGTTCCCATTTTCTCACCCGCTGGGATTAGCCGAGGATGTTGTAGTTAGAGTCGATGATTTCACTTACTTGCAGATTTGTGGTGTGGTTAATTTGAACATGAACCAAAGAGTGCCTAATTATTCTAGGAAGACCCTTCCTTCGAACGCAAAGTCTCATTGATTTGTAAGAGGAAAAAATGACTTTTAGAGTAGAAAGATTGTGAACTTGTTTACTATGCTGATAAATTGAGAAAAAAAAGGAAAAGAATTTTGTTAATGCCATTTCTGTTATCGATTTTTTCAAAAGGATGATACGTTTTGTGGCTTGTACACTACTCATTCTGATGATCTTTCTCCGATTTTCTTTCTACGGTGAAAGACTAGTGATAATTTTGTGAAGTTAGCCATGGAACTTGCTCCTCTTAATTCGTTACCATCGGGTATGTGATTCAACTCTCAAAAAGGTCTTGGCATGAAGAGAATTTTCAAGAAGATGTCGAGATTAAAAATTCCAACATTTCCGATGAGCCAGTCTTTCTCAAACAACTCATCCGACAAGGTGAGTGTTTTTATCCTGAAATAATTGATGAGATCAGCTCGCGCTCGGAGGACAGAGCTATGGAAGTATCTTCTAACTTAGAGGATGATTATTTCGATCAGAAGGTGGAATACTTTTTCTTGATTATCTACTTAGTGATGTGATTCCCATAATCTCGATTCCAAAGTAACCTTCGATCATGAGCCAGAACATAATGAATCTTCAATTACTTTTTCTCAAGGAGTGTCCTCTTCACATGAGTTCTGCCGGCGTGAACCTTTAACACTTCCTGCGAGGGATTTGATCGTGAAATTTGAGGGATATCTTAGTCTTATGACACGTGCTTCAGTGAAAATTTTTTTTTTTTTTTTTTTTTTACAACTTCCCAGGGAAATTTGTAGTCAAAATTCATCGCGCTAACGTGTCTCTTTCCCATTATCTCCTATTCCCCGTTGAAGATAGTGAGCCCACTCAAGACGATGATTGATATTCTCATTGTTCCAGATGATTTAATTCGCCTGTGTTGATGATGCAGATTCTGAAGATGAAGTTAATGGAGGTCACCTAACCTTGATCACAAAATGATCCGTCATCCTGACCTCACCAGAAAACTCCGGGATATTGAGAATGTTTTGACCAAAGCGGAAAGGGAATGTGATAATCAAGAGTTTTAAGGGTGTTTTCTTATAATCTCACGATTTTATGACAGTATTTTACCCACCTTGTTTCAGATTTACCCTTCATTTCATCTATTGTCTCCTTCGAGAATGACAGACACCATTTTGACTGGCATTAGTCCACATTCTTAAGAGCCGTTGGCATTTTCTAGACGTTTCTTGTTCTAAGTATTGCTCTCCTAAGGGACCAAACTAAATTCAGGATCGAGTCGAGTGCGATCGGTAATCAAAAAACAAGCCGCTTCGTGAGGAGTTCACCCCTATGCTTTTCCTTTTCTTCTATTTTTTTTTAACTCTAAGTGTTGTGATGTTGAGGGGCCCATCCTCTTCGTTTCTGATTATTTGTTGTCTGTGTTGTGATTTGGCAGGATTAAACCAACATTTAAGCATCCTCTCGTGTTTCGATGCCTATTCCGTAGCACTAGAGTTTCTCATCTTTGTGTGAAATTAGAGCTTGGGGAGATCATAATCTTTTATCTTATCGATTTAACGAATTAATCTTTGTACTACTTCAAAAAAGGCTTACGTCGCTGCGCGCGTGCGAACGAACTTATAAACATTGAGGACATGTTTCATTTTAGTTTGGTGGAGTGGAATCTAACGATTTGATAGGCTTGCTTATTGTGTTCTCTCACTTACGGGTGTTTTCCCACAAAAATTAGCTCAAAATTTTAAATTTTTTAATCAAAAAAAAAAAAAAAAAAAAAAAAAAAAAAAAAAAAAAAAAAAAATAAAAAAAAAAAAAAAATATATATAATAAGACAAAAATGTAGGTTTTCCGCTGGTAAGAATAAGAAGTGATTTTTGACCCGATCGTACGTGTAGAGTTCTAGCTTTCTCCCTTAACAATTAATGATGATAGTTTGTGCTAGTCTCAAGTAGATTTTAAATATGCCAAGTTGGATTTTTCTAGCTAATATTTGCAAAATTTCTGTTGTGACGAACGAGAGAATTGATGAGTGTTATTTATAAGTAATGATATTAAACGCTAGAATAGTTGGATTTCTTTCAAGCTCATATGTATTACTTGTGGCTTTTTCTCCCATTAGCATGTTTCACCTCTATATATAAATGTTTAATAAATAGAGTTGTATGGTTTTTTGGTTAATAATTAGCTAATAGAAGTTTTCTTTAGTTCCTTTGTGATTAGTATGTGTAACATCAGGGGGGGGAAAATTTTTTAAAAAAAACTTTTTTAAAATTTTTGGCCCATAAAAAATAAAAAAATATAAATAAATATGTATCTT
This sequence comes from Tanacetum coccineum, assembly GCA_026074375.1. NCBI lineage: Eukaryota > Viridiplantae > Streptophyta > Magnoliopsida > Asterales > Asteraceae > Tanacetum > Tanacetum coccineum. The sequence continues at coordinate 24,371 of BQNB010020197.1, read as the reverse complement.
GCCAGTTTATTCCATAGTGTCGGAGGCGTTGGCGATGTTGGAGTATTCATATAAAGGTAGAGTACAGGTGTCTAAAAGTAGAATAACCCTTCTTGTCGACTCGCTATCGATGTGGCTTCGAGAATTAAAAAGGCACCGGTGTTTACTTATATAATCCAAAGTCGAAATATGTTTGCTGCATCGTGTCGGAGGCGTGGCCGATGTTGTAGCCTACTAAAGGACTGAGGAATAATAATGTTGCTTAATTTTTGTCTTATTTTGTGCCTTAAAGAGCCTAAGGGTATATGGTGCAAATGGAGATTGGTCAATTCTTGTCTTAAGAGCCTTTAGGGTATATTGACCATGAATGATGCCTTGTATACGTACGCCTAATAAAGCCAAATTTTGGTGCCTCGATGTGGACTTTATTCTTGATTGCATTTGATCTTTTGTAGAAGGGTAGGAGCTATTATTGGTTCTTTACATACACTTTATTTCTGTTAAATTAATAAGATATCGAAACAAAAGTTCTTAAAGAGACTTCGGGTATATGAAATAAGTAAAATCCTGAGATTCAAAAGTAGGATTTGTGGGAGGAAAGTAAGTACACAATTAATATTTATGGTAGTGTTAGTGTCTATGACTTGAAATTAACGGGGATTTGTTTTTAAGCTTGGCATTGGGAAAGTGAAAAAAATCAGGGGATGATGAAGTTATCTTTTAGACGCTTAATTGTGCCCCCCCGCTCTTTTTCCCCCCCCCCCCCCCCATTTGTTCTATGATCTAAAATTTTACAAATGTGGTAATGAAAAACATTACATTTATTGTCAACACAATATAAATTGTAGGTTAGGTAGTTAATAATCAAGAAAATCATAAAAAGTGAATAATTCTTAGAAATGGGATGTAGGGTGTTCTTTAACTTGTGACCTCTTAAATGTGTGTGTGTGTCGCGCGGCTCGCTCTTTCAAGGTTTAGTTGGGGATTTTTTGAGGTATTTGGTTATAAAGCATGTGAATTGCGGAGGGACCCACAATCGTTTTAGTTTGGGGAATTTTGATAAGTGTAGAATTACACATATCTATTTATGCTTAAAAAGACCCCAAATAAACCAACACGGATCAAAATGGCAAAAATGTGCTTGTATATGGTTTATTATGTGCAGGTAAGGATATGTCAAAAAATCACAGAAATCAGTCTGAAACGAACACGGAACGGTCATGTAGTGTTCAAGAAGCTAAAGATTCAAAGCCAACAGCCAGGAGAAATCTGCTCAAGCCTTCTACAGTCAATTGCAAGAAACCACAGTCAACCAAACCCAGCTCCAATGTTTTAAATAACTCAAGGACTATTTTTGCAATAAGTGAAAGTTGTTTATTAACTTGAAATAAGAGCTTCCCAACCACAAGGGCCGGAAATGGAATTATCCCAAAGATACAAAAGGCGCGGGTCAACTGAGCGGGTCAAATCTACCCGTGGGTCTTCTCTCATCCAATCACAATGCAAGCCCTAACCCAATAACCCAACCATTAACCCGACCAAACCCGGTGATACTTATAACATTTTAACATTTACTGTTACCATTATTTCCCCCAAATTTGATCTACTCTCACTCACACACACAAGAACACCCCGAATCCACCATGAACCCTAGTTACTAAACCCTTCACCCCCACACTAATTAACCTTAGGGTTTATTGTCCCCCTAAAATACTACCGCCATCACTTATCAAACATTCCCCAATCCAATCCACCGTGGCTAATGAAAGAAAGTTATTGGTTGATGTTGTGACTGTGAGTGTGTGAATACACTCACATAAACTAGCACACCCAGCCACAATCATCAATCGGGTGTTTTTACACAATCCAATCTAACTAAAAAAAATATGGCTATCAAGGAGAGAGAAGAGATGAAGGGTTGAGATGAAAGAAAGAAGAAGGATCGAGAAGCTCAAGGCTCGGGTATAAAACCCCGGCTCATTCCAGCACACGAGTAGTAGTTAGTAGTTAATTTTTAGTATTAATTTTTCAGTTTATTTTTGATTCAGTTGTAGTAGTTTGCTTTAATTGTAATTTCACTTTTATGTTATTTCGTATTGTAATGAACCTTTATTTCAGTTTTTAATAAAAGTAATATTTTACATTAATTCGAGTTTTTCATTTAAATTCTGTTGAAAATGGTGTTTGTGTTTGTTATTGTTATCATTTGATCAAGACATTGATTCTTATTGGAAATGGATGGCTATGTGTTCAATGAGGTTTAGAGCTGTTGGACAGCTTATAGGTTAGTGTAGGATTGTTGGTTTGATTTAAGGGCTTATGTGGATTAAGCCATAAGCCCACACAGCTTATTGTTACTTTCCTGTTCTAGCTGGAAAGCTAAGTACACCTACTTGGTTTTCATTTGTTCTTTTTTTTCTTTTATTAAGCTTGTAAGTTGTATTAGCACTTGATATGTTGTGTGATTTGGCTTATAGGTTGAATAAGCACAAGTTATTAAGTAGTTAAATTCTGTCAAAGTGGTTCTTGATTAGCTTGTGTTTAAGAGGTAGATTATGGAGTTGTTAGAGCTTATAAGCTTAATAAACATACTCAGCTTATTCTAAATAAGCTGAGAGTTAAGTTTAGCTTCTAAAAAAATTATTAAGCTGTTTTTTTTAAAAGGGATGCTGGTTGTTAATGGTTAGGTGCTTCAGGGACCAATCTTGCTTGTTTTTATAGTTTCTGTTGGTATTAAATTTGCACTGTTAGTCCTGTTAGTTACTCTGTTAGTCCCTAGTTTATTAATCGTTTAGTCCTTTGTTAGGTTTTAGTTTATTCTTGTTAAGTCCTTAGGTCCAGGGACTGTTTCTGCCAATAGAGTAAACTTTGTGTGTTCTATAAAACTTTAAATGTTGCCGCCCTCTCTATACTTGTCACTTTACTTCTTGTCACTTTTGGCCATGTGATTGGTAAAGTTTTAGTTTAAGTTTTATAAAAATAAGTTTTAATAAATAATTAATTAGGTTTTTAGTTTAATTTCTTAAATTAGTTTTTATTTAGTGGATTAAATTTGGGGCTTTTTATAAAAACGTACGTTTCTAGCACTTTGTTTCTTATAAAAAAGTATTTTTAATAATTTTTGTTAAGTTTAATATTTTTAAAAATTATTTTTCATTAATTTAGTTTTTAGAATTTCATAAAAAATCAAAAAGCCTTTAAAAATATTTTTAATTTTCCTAAAATTTTCTTTAGCATTAATTTAGAATTGGGAATTTAGTTTACAGTTTTAAGTTTTAAATTGCATTTGTTTTCTTAAATGTCGCATTTTATCTTCGTAATTAGTTTAATTTGTTATTTAGTTGTTTAATTGTGCCTTTAATTTTAAGTAGTATAATTAAATCAAAAATATCTCTTCTCTTATTCAAATCAGGATCTAAACTTAAACGAGGTTTCCATTGCACGAGTCGTTGGGGAAACGACCCGGGTGATCATACTTGCCCGGTTTATTATACGTATTCTATATTATATTATATATATTTTTGAGAGTGAATTTTATCAAGGGTAACTTGGTAACTTTCTTAATTACTCTCGGGATTATATTATTTTATATTATATTTTACGTGTGTGTAAACTGCACAATCAAAGCTCAACAAGTGTTGAATGATTCTATGAGTGAGCTTCGTGAGATGTTTTAAACATGGTTACAACAACGAAAAGAACAAGTGGTTAATCTTGATACTTATACTCCCGAGCCTTTGCAATGTCGGAAGATTCTCATTTGCTACGATGATGACGATGACGAGGAAAGTTCTATTCCCTTGAGAGATATTATTATTTCTGAACTTCCTCTGTGTATTGCAATCACACCCGTTTTATTAACTGAGGAGCCGTTTGACTCTTACATATCTATGGAGGATAAAGCAATCTCTCTTACTATTTCGGCAACGTAATCGGACGAGTAATAAAGTCTAAGTGTTGAGGACCATTGTCCATTACCCCAAGGTGAGTCCGATGGATATCCGAATGATGAATGTGATTTGCCCGATTGTGTTGATTCTTCTCTGAAATAAGGTATGAGGTGGTGATGATATCATTTCAAGTTCACCAAGAAATGTAATCGATCATTTTATGCCGCAATTTCTAGTCTAATTGAATCCGCGCGCGCACGCGCATATGCACGTAATAACGTGATATCTTCTCTAAGATTGATGCTCCTTTATCAAGGAGTTTGCCGGTGAACTCGCTCTTATCGCTCCAATTCTACCGAGAATTGTTGAAGTCGACCTTGATCCAAAGGGAGATATCTATTTTATTGAAAATTTGATGTATGATAACTCTTTTCCTCGCCCTCCGGAAACTCTTAAAGATGATTCTGAAACTGTCATCGATTCCAACAATGATTATTCTTCGAGTGATGACGATTCTTATGAGGACATCGATTATGTCGATGCATCACCTCCCGATTCTGAGCTCGTAAGCTTAGAGGAGGTGAAGGATTTTCACCCGAAAGATAGAGAGATTAAGGACGATATTCTTCGTGAAAAGTTATCAAAAATCAATCTTCTCATTGCTAAAATCAAAGCATTGAATGCTAATCCAACTCCATCTTCTGATTTTGTGCTCAAGTCTACTATCCCCTTTTGGTGGAGACTCTGTTCTTGGAAAAAATATTTGAAAAAACTCCCGAGCTTGAACTTTTAAATTTGATATTTTTGAAGAGAAAAGAATAGTGTCGTACCAAATATTCATGCTGATATTTCTCTTCCGGATCTTGAATGTTTCTATTTTAAGAGTAAGCCCGATCCGGGTGAGTTGACTAGTATTGTTGACTCCGGGATTCGTGAGAACGTTCTTTCTATGACAAATGTGAATTTACCATTCGAGGATGACCAATCTCCTCTCTTCGCTTATGTTGTATGGATCTTTCTTCCTTTTCTTACGTTTATCCGTTTACATCCACCATTTCTTGTATCTTGCGGGAATGGAAGATACTTTTTTTGACCCCCGGCATCTCCGTTTATCATTCTTTTATGCCGAGGTTGTTCTCATCGGAGTGGAACTTTCATTGAAATTCATGTTTATCAAACCAACTTGAATGATTGCTCTCGATGGTAATTTTATCTTCCATTGCTCCCCATGGACCAATGAATTCGGGGTCGAGTCGGCTTGTGACTCGGTTAACAAAAATAAGCGCGCAGCATGTGGCAACCCAAGCCTTATCCTAGTAGTCAATTGTATGAATAAAGTCGTTTTGTGATTTTGGAGGTGGCTCGCCTCTTTCTTTCTCGTGTCTTATATTTTTGTTGTGTATGTCTAGGATTGCTCGAATTTTGAAGCCTCTCGTGCTCGTGGTTTTGTCCTTTGTTCACTCGAGCTTCAAATCCTCAGCTTCATTTTAGGAATCCAATATCCGAATCTTATCGACTAACGTTTATCTTTTAGCATACTAAGTGTTGTTTGTGGCTTTTCTCTCCCATAAGCTCCTAAACCGGACTAATAATACGTGCTCTCTTCGAAAATTAAACTTAAACAACAATTTTTTGAAGTATAGTCGATATCAATAATTTTAGTTCAAATTTATACTTAAATTTTCTAAAAAGAAATTTTCTCTATATCGTGGTACTAAATGTAAAAAAAATAAAAATAAATAAAAAAAAATGGAATGAAAAATTTGTTCGGTATTTCATATAAACTGTGTGAATGGATAAAATTTTACTGCATCTTGCCGGCTCACAACCGATGTTGCAGTCTTCTAAATAAGGCACATAGTAATTATCTGAGGCTGATAGTCGAGGGGGATCGAGATTCTTGGTTTTCCTAAGTGTTTACTTATAGCATTGCGTGAGGACACGTCAATGATCTAGTATAGGGGATTTTGGTACGTGTTTAAATACACATACCTTTTACCATTAAAAACGGACTTAATTGACCAAAAATGTACCAAAAATACATTGTATTTGTATGTTTTGCATTTGTATTATGCAGGTAAAGGATATCTAAGAAAAGGACAAAAACGACAAAACCGAGCACGAGAACGGAAAGAGCGTAAAAGAAAAGCCAAGTCAAAGCCAGAAGTCAAAAAGACAGAGTCAAAGTCAACCCGAGGAAGTGAATTTGGAAAGAGTGTCGAAAACCAAACCCAAAAACCTAAACTGCCAAAAGTGGGCCCTCCCGTACCCACCTAGTGGGCCCGGGTCAGCCCACTTATATACTCATTTAAACCCTTTTTAAAAAACCCATAATCTATTAAAAAAAAGGCCCATCCCCCTTTATTTTTATAACCGACCTAAACCCAAATATAAAAGCCCAAATCATGCTAACGGGCGTTAGGCCCAAACCCTTTTATACTTACACCGTTAGTCCATAAAGGACTAACAATGTTAGTCCAAAAGGACTAACGGTGCAAATCTATCCAAACCTGAGGGACCAATGATGCTAAATACAAGGACGTGTATTGCAATATGATAATACACTTTCAGGGGCCATTGTTGCCATTTCCTCTAACCTATCCCCTGCACCCAAAACACTGTATATCTCCCCCTTTTCCCGCCATTAACCCTAACCCCACACTCACTCACCCTGCAACAAGAGACAAACCTGTCTCTCTCACCAAACCCCACAGCTTGAACCCCACCCCACAAACCTCCAATTGCCATGTTGGCAATCCTTCACCACCTCATTGGGCAAGATAATCAAGGGTTAGGATTGAGTTCTTGGGCAGCACTCATAATCAAGGGTCAAGATGTGCTTTGGTTTCCTCTCTCAGCAAAAACACAACTAGCACACAAGTGAAGACATTCACAGCTTATATAAAGAAGAATGAAGACAGAGAAACGAGGAGTAGTTTTTAATATAGTTTTAAGTTTTTAACAGCTTATTTTCTATTGTATTTTCAGCTTTTAATTAGTTTCTTGTAACTTCCTTTAAGTCTTGCAAAAGTTTTATGAATTAATGAAATTTAAGTTTTTATTGTCATAAATCTGTTTTTATGTTTAAGTGAATCATATGTTTGGAATTGTTCTTACAAGCTCTTATTTTTTTTGGGTAAAGGGTTACCCCGGTAAAGTATATTAAAACCGAAAAAAGTTAAGTACAAATGGAATGTGGCTGAAGTACCACATTAACCTCAAGCTAAACAGCTTGATAAACACCTAAAACTAGAGCTTACGACATGCCATAAACTCTTACAACTCTATGAACAATATTGCAGGCTAGAACACATAACACAACAAAACAAGCTAACCAACAGCGCCGGAAAATGTACTTCACCAGCATTTGTGTTTTAAAGTAAGTTAGCCGATTCATCATACACATTTTTCACATCTTCTTCTTCTTCTTCTTCTTCATTTAAGGCAGAAAAAGAATTAGACATGAAGAGATTATCTTTCTTAGATGAATTACCAGTCGTCTTCAACATAGGTGTCGATTAGAGATTAAAAACCACATAATAGTTACCTAATTGGTGCACTTGTAGTCCGCTATAGTAATGCTCATTATCTAAACACTATGTTTAACCGAAGGACCAGTAACTGCCCGCCATAAGTGGACTTGACTTACTTTCCTCTTCTTCGTTTTACCCACCATTTGGAAACCATCATTAGTCTTCTCAGCATTAGGGGTAACAACATTAAAAGTAGCAACAATAGGAGGACTCACCACTTTTTTAGGGCAATATCATGACCTGACCAAAAATACTTACCTGTATCAATCTGGCGGCCTCTATTTCATACTCCAACATGGATGGTTTCATTGGTAAAAATCATCCGTCAGAAAGAGATTGGAATACCAATAGAAACAACATCCACGAGATCCGACTCTTGAATTAACCTCATTAAGCACCGAGAAAAACTACTCCTACCCCACGATCATTACAACATGAAGCTTGTGTATTAATCAAGCATAACAGTTTACATAACGTAGCAATTAGACTAATACCATCCTCTTTCAAAAACTTGAATAGGAACATCATGCAATTTAACCCATATCGGAATACGAGTCAATTCTTCTTTGAGCAATCAACGTTCCATCCGGAACCATTTCTTTAGAAAGATCGGAGTTTACGAAATCAATCAAGACCACCCTCCAGAATGCCTCTAAACCAGCCTGGGAATAAAATTTAAAGAAAAGAAGCCTAAGGAATTCATCAAATCTTTTTCAGCCCATAGTTCGCCCATTGGTTCCTATCATAAATATTCAACAACCAGAAACGCCCCTTCTCTTTCCATAAAGTAGCCATATAAAGTGTGTACAAAGCGAGTGACTAACCTTTTCAACACTTTACGAGGAATAGAGATGTAACAACCATCAAATACGGGATACCACCTAGGACGAAAGTTGGAATTAACATTTGGATGATCCTTTGCACTTCCACTACCCGCAACTCCAGCATGATGATGATGACTTGTTGATGTCCACAGACTGAAACGATAGGGTCACTAGTATTGTGGATTTCATCAACATAACTTAGAATAATTGAATCATCAGCAAACAAACCTTACAATGGAAACATCAACATTATAACGATCAACCATAAATGGAATTACAAGGATTATTGTTGGTTGTAGAGCTTGTGGCAAGCACTTAGGTTAGAATAGGTAAGGGTTTTTGGTTTAAATCAGTCTCAAAAAAAAATTTAGGACCTCTTGTAAGTGTTCTTTTTAAGTTTTACTTATTTATAGCTTATTAGCTTATTTTCTGCTTATTTGTGCTTTTTTCTTGTTTGAATCTGCTTATTATTGCTAATTATTGTTGTTAAGTGCTTAATATATGGGTGTTATAGTTTTAAATATAATTTTGCAAACTTTTCTTAAAAATCAGTCAAAAATAAAAAAAATAGTAGCATAGCTTTAATCTTGTTAATTCTGCTAATTTGTTTGTTCCAAGTTGTTTGTTCAGGGTTATTAAGTCCTTTTAATATCTGGTATTATAGATTTGTGGGTTAAATCTCAGTTTCTTAGTTTAAAATTTTATAAAAAGAGTTTAAAGGGGTGTTTGGGTCAAGACTGAAAATGGGTCAGAATGGTGTTTTTAATGGGTTGGGTCACCAAGCCAAGATTAACTAGCTTCATTAAGTGATTCTAATCTATTTTGAAAGGTTGTTTAATTTCAGAAATCTCTTTTTAAGTCCTAGGAAATCATTGTTTTAATCTATGGTCTTCTAGTTTTTCAAATTAGCTTATTTGATAAGTTATTGATTAAGTGGCATTAAAGAGTGTTTCATTGTTGTTTTTAATCCCAAATGCAGTAGAAAGGAGTACCATTAAGTATGCAATTGCCATTTACTTTCTAAGCCTAAAACCTGTCAAGTCATATTTTTAGTTTTAAAAAAGGCCATTGTTTAATCTGATATTTAGGATAGTTAAAATAGATTTTAGAGTTTGCATTTTGGAGCATAAGCTCATTAGGGGGTAGATTACATCTGTTTTAGCTTACTTTATAGTTTTAACTTATCTTTCTTGCTTAAAATTAAGGCCTGCATATGCCTTTGTCCTTTAAAAAGAAAACAAAAAAGAAGCAATCTTTGTGATCTGTACTTTTCATACCCCCTTTTTCTTGGCTTATAAGTTTTTCAAACTTCCATTTAATTGCTGAATTTAGAAGCCTATAGGTCAATCTTTAAGGGCATATAAGCCTCATTCGCATAAGGATCCATTAAGCTGTTGAAATTTAAGCCCAAAAGTTCCCCCTTAGCTGTTTTAATTGTTAGTTTTAGCCTCTTTACTTATTTGCTTATTTTGTAGTTTCTGCTTATCCATTTTGCTTATTTATGGTTTGCTTTTGATTATTAGGTTAGATAGATTCAGTTAGTTTCTTATTTGCTAAGTTATAAGCTCTTTTGAGCTTATTTGCTCATATGACTTAGATTTTAAGTGTTAAATTACCTTTCAGAATTCCACTTATTTTGTGGCTTATTTAGTTTAGGATGTGCTTAGACATGCTTATTAGATACTTAAGATAATCTGTTTTAGCTTATTAGGTTTGAGTTTAGCTTTTTAAGCTTATTTGGTTTAAGCTAAAACCCAACAGCTAGTTGTTAAAGTTTTAAGCAAATCTGTCATAATCTTTTAGCTTATACTGGCTTATCCTCTTAGCTTATTTCGTAGCTTATTTAATAAGCTGGGTTCGCCATTTTATTTTTCATAGATTCAGAGATCTTCAAAGAACTTTTTGTAAATTTTTCAGATTTTTCTCATTTAGTTTACTATTTTTAATCATTTTATTTCATTAAAAATGTTTTTAATTCATATTAAATAAAATAAAAGTCAAAAAAATATAATTCTTTTTTAGAAAATTTTCTTTTAACATTTAGGATCTAGGAAAATTAGATTTGCTTTCGTAGGGTTAAAATTTTAGATTTCGATTTTTTAAAGAACGGGTTTTGATCCCGTTCACGTATTCCGTGTTTTTAAGCTTAAATCGCTTTCGTTTTTAGTCTAGTTTTCTTTATTCTTTCTTTTTAGTCACTTAGGACTTATAAAAGTTAAAAATATCACTTTAGGATTAAAATTTGATAAATTAGGTTTTTAAGTCGCGTTTTTACGTTTGCGTTTTAGGTTTTAACTTAAATTGCTTTTGTTTTAGGGTTTCTTTCACTTGTTTTTGCATTTTATTTGTAGAAATAGATAACCAAATCAAATATTTGATTATTCAAGCATAAAATATTCAAACCAAAACTCGATTTTCAAATTCACGCCTCGTCGGGAAGAACGACCCGGGTCCGGTTTTAAACTTTGTGGATAACGAAGTGAGAAACCGATACTTCTGGTAATACTATACTACTATTATTGATTATCCTCTTATATTTATATTTATATTTGGAATTCAGTCAATTTTCGGCGCCGCTGCCGAGGAGGTGTGCACGATTTTCGAGTTGAAGTTTGTTTTGCCTTGAAGACCCTTCCTCGTAAAGTTATCATTTTCGTTTGTGAATATTTTCTTCTTATTATAAAAATATAAAAACACAAAAATATTTTTCATTTTCTTTTATTTGTATTAGTATAAGATAAATAAAAACAAGAAAAACCAAAAATATAAAAACATTGTCCTAAATAAAGACAAACAATTCATCATCAATATAATGCTTTCAACTGAAGCATTATCATAATAAGTTCCCAAACAAAAGATTTAAAACTTGCCTTTGTGTCACTTGTGAA
>BQNB010020197.1:2706-12834 GCA_026074375.1 Tanacetum coccineum | reverse complement strand
TACGTACAAGTTGCATGGGAAGAAGTCATTGTGCATGTTTCTTAGTTGCAAGAATAAAGGAGTAAGTTTAGGAGAGTGGGGAGGACTTGTCAACCCACTAACTGTTTTATTTCTATTTAAACATTGTACGTTGCATTGAGTTGAATATGAAGAAAAGTTCCCAAAATTAAGTGTGTGTTTTGAATCCAAACGTCTTTGCTATCTACACAGATCCCTATGTATTATGTCACTTTTGTGCAAGTAATCCATTCCTTTGCAGACATCTATAGCAAACTTCACTGTGGAAGCGTCAAAGTGTTATGGTTCTTATACAAATAGTCATAAAGGCTCCCTCCAGGCATGTATTCTGCAAGCAGCACCACAAGTTTTCATGCTTTCATAAAGTGAGCTCAAACAAGATGACCATGTATACTTAATTCTAATTCTACCTGATGAGATATTTACTTATTGCACATATAGAACAATTAGTGGCACAAACGCAAAGTAAAAAAAGAAGAAAACAACACGTGTTTTTATTAGGGATAAATAGAGATGAAGCAGAATTAATATCTTGTATAAAAAGAATTAATAAAATGATCATAGACCCCCAGCCTACACATAACATTGTGGGGTTTATATTCATATATGGAAGATATAAGTTGCAAAGTCTGGTATCATCTTTAGCAATTAAACTGATTCAAGTTTCATTTGAAGCGAAAAATGAATTAATCATGTATTCAATATCTTTCACATATTACATGTTCCCTACAAGTAGTTATCTGCGTAATGTATCCAGATGTATTAGGCTGCTCATCATACTCCTAAGTAACCAAATACTATAGTGGTTCTATAAGGCCAACATAAAACCCATAATCACACGTAAACACCCTCATAAAAGTGATAGCCCCAACTTTAGGGATAGTACTTTTTCCATATAGTTAATATGGAAACTTAGGTTATTTTATTAATTAAATCGTGACTATATTAGTAGTATTAGAGGTATAGAATTATTATGCTTAAATATGGGCTTATCAAAACTAGTTATTAACCAATGTTCATCAGTACATGCTATATTATTGCAATAAAATATTGAGCGGTGACTATCAAGCATTTACAGGTATGTTAATTGCAACTATCTAGCTAATCAAACAATCGAAATGAATATGTAACCGAAACAAGAGAGAGTTTAAGAAGATTTCTACTTGTTATTATGCAAAACGGAGTTTGTTTTATGCATTCACCAATAAAACGAACAATGTTGCTATGCTGAATCTCCCTGCAAAAACACAAGCCTTCATAATGCTCCATGTAAGGCAAGATTTCAGCTGCGACTGATATATAAATGTCCAAATTTTAAATATTCAAACTCATTCACATGTTCGTAAAAATCATATGTATCTGTAGAGCATATATAACATAATTGAGTTGTGTAGATAGTTCAGTTATAACTGACAAAGTCTTGATATGTGGCCACTATTATACTAAAGCTTCCATCAAATTTACAGAAACCATCATAGTTACCACCAAGCATAACATTTTGGCATAGTTATGATGATAAAATGTGTATACAATCAAGTATATAAACAAATAAAGTAAAAGTGTATGTGGTGATTCTGATGGTGATTTGATGGTTGCTATATATTTTCCTGTTTGCTTTCTTTAGCTACTTGTCAAAATTTTTTTGTATAAAATGATGTTCCCTGCATTTAAAATCACCTTACGAAAACCAGAAAAGCACTCACAAACCTGAATGGTACACATCACCAAAAGAAAGCAATCTATCTAGGCCACCTAGGACACCCAATATAAAAACTAAGCAATAAGATGTATAATTACCAAAAACAATAACACCCTACCAATATAACTGATTAGAGGTTACACTTGGATACTTAATGGGAGCAAATACACAATATATTTCCAACCAATAATTCCCACGGAGCATTGTCCTATATTAAGTGTAAGAGTGTGTGTGGTGTAAATGTGGGATAATGGTAAGAATGAGAATAAAGGAATGTTCTTTCCTACTCCAAAAGCTTCTAAATAACTAAATTTCATCAAAAGAAAAAGATCGTGAGAGCAATAGCAAAGTTACCTCAGCATCGCTACTTCATGCACGAATTCATCCTCCAATGTTTCATTTAAATATTCAGATCTAAGAATCTTGACAGTAACATCATGACCAAGGTATTCTCCACGAAATCTATCCAAGAACATATATATAATAATGAGATATATTAAGATACTAACAAGGAATGTAATACCATCAGACACAACTAGAAAACAGTATCCACATACAAATCTCCACAAGATCCAGACGCAATTTGTTCCCCAATATTCAAAAATCTTTTATCTATCTCTGCATCTGCAACATTGACTTGAGTGGCTAACGATTTCTCTATAGCTGATTTGGAATGTGAAGAACCAAACCATGAACCCTGCAAGATAGAAAGTAATGTAATTTTTGTATAGGTTTTGGTCACCATCTATGTCATAGAGAGCATGTTGGATATAATATAAATCCAAATAGGTGCAATGCAAAAAAGGCTGCATGTTCTCGAATATAGAGTAGAAACGGAGGTGATCAAGGATAGCTGATGTTGGGACTTATATTAAGTTGGCAAGTTTAGCCACTTATGAAGCACAATGTACAAACTCTTGAAGCTGCAAGATTGTATTTATAACAAAGCTAATGGTACAAGTTGGAGTAGCACTTGTATTTTGAGATAAATCTTTGACCTGATCTTATGGCTAGTAACCACCCATATCCCTTTTATTTGGGAGTGGGTTATCACGTAGGATACAATTCTGCTATAAAGAGAGAGCATAGGGTCAATGTAGAGATATACAAAAAATACGCCATATTCACTCAAAAAATAATAGCTTTGTTTTGCTCCTGTTCTTTATATTCTGCTGCCACCATAGTGTTGTAATCGTAAGTTGTTGCTACTCAACGATTACGTGTGTAGAACTGTATCAATCCTGGGTGCTTAGGCTTGGAGACTCAAGCAACTAAAGGAGTGCCGAAAGTACTTAAAAGGACAGGGAATCTCTTCCCGTACGGTTCAGTTTCGTACATGTTTCATAGATACAAGAGGATGATGATGATGTTTGATTACGTGTTTGCTGCTGCTCATATGATGGTGCTATTTTATGTTGTTGTGGCCGTGGTTTCTGTAATTCACATGTTCGAGTACGGGTTTGATGCGGCTCATATTTTTTTTTTTGAACGGCGACTTTTATTAAGAAAAACTAGCAAGGAGCTAGAAATTACAAAGAAATAAGAGACGGGTTTTTATACCAATCGTCCCAGCTAAACAAAGTATTGCATCTATACCGACACCAGTAATAAGAACTACAAATAATCTCATCAAAAAACGTCTCCTTAGATTTGGGCTTGGCCTCGAACATCTTCTTATTACGAAAATTCCATAGAAGCCACCACATCACAAAATAAATACCTTGGAACATGCTTTTATTCTTCTTCGGCAGTTTTACATTATCGATCCAAGACCTCCATTCTCCGTAAGAGTTAATATCCATAAAAGGCACGTCCCACCACCGATTTATTAATTTAGAAATCTTCTTTGCCGTGTTACAAGCGAAGAACAAATGATCATTGGTTTCAATCCCGACATCACAATTCACACAAGATATAGACTCAATATCTATACCACGTCTGGAAATGTTAAATCTAGTAGGTAAGGAGTTCGTCATTACCTTCCAAGCGAAGGTGTTCACTTTGTTGGGAATATATATGAAAAGAAAGTTTATCTTCATTAAATACACTTTAAGGTGCGCCCACTGGACATATATTAGCAAACCCCTTAAATCAAGGTTTTCAAGATCGGGATCCTACCCAGGATCGTTTTCGTCTTTGTAAGATCGAGATCGTAAAGTCAGATCAGGATCGTAAGATCCTACTATAATGTTATTGTCTTAATATTCTTTGTAAAATTATACAAATCTACAAATTATTATAAATCATAAACACAAAATTATATGAATGTATCATAGAAATGTTGTCATAAATTATGATTACGACATGTTTAAGAAGATTAACATGTTTTTAAAATTCTATGAAACACAATCTATAAATTTGTAGTCTTTTAGTTTGTAGTTCGAGAAAAGTATGATCGGATCGGAGTAGATCTTAAGATCCTATGGTCAAGATCGGGATCCTATAAGATCTTAAGGATGCAAAGATCCTATGTAGGATCCGGATCGTTTTTGCTTTGCAGTATCGTAAAATCGTAAGATCCTAAGATCAGGATCGGGATCTTAACAACCATGCCTTAAATAATAACTTTTTAATCAGTATATAGTTTTTGCGACGACATGTGTTGTTGCCGCTTTTTATTAAAATTCTAAATATAGTTGTTAAAATTAATTAAAGAAAATATATATATAATTAGTTCATTAAAAAAATTAATAATAACAAATTTATGTAGGACCCACCTAGCGTCGCAAAAGTGCTTTTAAGCTAAAACTTTGTTTTGGCGATTACATATATTCAGGGGTGGTAATTTGGGTCGGGTTCAGGTTGGCGGGTTCGGGTTAACAGGTTGACCAGTCAGAAAACCTCAACCCGAACCTGACCCATTTAAATAATTGGGTCAGCTATGTCAACCCTGTTTAAACGTAACCCGAACCTGACATAATTAACTCGTATATATATTTGGGTTAGGGGGTAAATAGGTTACATATGTTGAATAGGTTAACGGGTTTTGGGTTGGCCCATTTAACCCATTTTATATATAAAAAGTTAAAACGTTACACGGGTTAAACATGTTAAATAGGTATGTGGGTTGACCCGTTTAACCCATTTAACCTATATAATAAAATATATATAATTTCTAATTTAAAGAAAAAATCTTAAATGGGTTGGCGGGTCGACCCGATTAATTTATTCTCAACCCGAACCTGACCTGTTTAATAAACGGGCTAAATGGGTTGTCTCATAACCGACCCGAAATCTATTTATATTCAACCCGAACATGTTAATTTTTGTGTCGGTTTCTGGTCGGGTTTCGTGTCGGGTCACAAATTGCCACCCCTACATATATTCGCCTAAGAGAAAAGTACAAAACAGGGCAAAAAAAAATTGATTCACTTTGTGGTCATTTTTTTCCTTTTCTCAAATTTGTCATACTCAACTTGCTCGACTCTACTACTCCATCTAATGTTCGACACATGTCATTTGTTTATTATTAAAGTAGTAGTTGATAGGTGAGTGTTTTTTTATATATATTCTTTTGCTTTATAATAAAATTACAGATATACTCTTTTGTTTTATAATTTTCTCATCTTCTTTAATAAACTCACTTCATCACCACCACCTCATCATTACCGCCGGCCACCAACCACCACTCCATCTGCCCCACCACCTTACACAAATCCCGCTGCTCTACTCCTCCACTCTCGACTGCTCACCACCTCGACTCCTCCACTCTCGACTGCTCACCACCTCGGCTCCTCCACTCTCGACTGCTCACCGCCTCGACTCATCCAACTCGACTCATGCACTCTCGTCTGTTGTCGCCGGATCTTACACCGCCTGGTTCCAGCTCACTCACTCACTTCACTTGTTCCAGCTCACTCACCCACTTTAATTGGGGGGGAAAGTAAAAACAAAAATAGAAAGAAAAACATATATCTAACATAATAAACCCACTCACTGATTCTAGCTCACTCACTCACTTCACTTGTACTGCCACCATTCCCTCAATTTCAAAATCAAAATCTCAATCCCTTCCTTATTCATTCATTCATAATGAAATGAATTGATCTCATCACACTCTCAACACAAATGACCAACATCATTATTTATTTATTATTTCTAATACTAGTTTCTGCTGCTACAGCTATAACACAAGAAGAAGAAAGTAGTAGAACATACATTTCCCATCCCACTCACTGGTAGTCTGGTACCACTCCCTTGCCACATCATCATCATCCATCATCCACACTTACGACATCGTTTTTCACCGCTTCTCAGCCAGGCTCACCTCTCTCGAAGCTTCCTCCTCTCTAGACCTCATCTCCATACATCATCTCCTTAATCCTTGAGCAAGTCCGGCGCGTGCACACCACGCGCTCCCCCGAGTTCCTAGGTCTCAAGACGTCTAACACGTCAGCAGTGGCGGAGATAGGGAGGGGGCCCGGGGGGCAAGTGCCCCCTAGCGAAAAAATTATAGTGTAAATTGTCTAAAATATCCGGCTTTTTGTAAATTCCCCCCGAACCAATTTGTAGTGTAGTTTCTAAATATTATCGAAATGTGCCCCCCTCGAACAAAAATTTCTGGCTCCGCCCCCTGCACGTCAGGTTTGTTAAAAGAGTCATATTTCGGGTCAGGTCTTGTTATCGGAGTGCTTGACACCGGGATATGGCCTGAGAGGGAGAGCTTTAATGACCGAGGGTTAGGTGATGTGTCGGTTAAATGGAAAGGCAGTTGTGTAACCGGAAAAAGTATTTCGGCGACGTCGTCTAACCAAAAGTTGATCGGAGCTAAGTGTTTGGCTTTTGATTTTTGAAAGAAACTTGAAGATCTAAAATAGAGAGGATAGAGAAATGAAAGGACACTTGGGAAATAAAAAAAAATTGTACTTTTTTACAAGAGCATTCCTGGGGACATAATATTTTTCTTGTTGAAGATTTGTAAATAAAAAACAAAGAGGACACTTGGGAAAGCAAAATTTAACAGGAAAAAAAGGACATGCCATGACAGTTTTTTATTGGTGACCTGTGATGGTAAGGGATGGAGGAAGAGATAGAAAAGAGATAAGAAAATGAAGGTATATTTGTCATTTAAGTCAAAAACTTAAGAGGAATGCTACATCCACAAAAAGATTCACAAAATAAGTTTCACAAAATGATGTGGCATGCATTAATAGGGAGATGTTAATCAAAAAGGAAGAAAGAGAAATGACCAAAAAGATTTTGATTGGATACATGTCATTTTGTGGAAATTTTGTGGAAGTTTTTTTGTGGATGTAGCAATTCTCAAAACTTAAACTCAAAGTCATGTACTTGCAGAGACATGTGTCGCGCATTGTGTGGAGTAGTCGAGTTGAGCAGTTGAGCATGACCATTTTGAAAAGAGAAAAAAATTTGACTACAAAATGAATGAATATATTGGTCAATGGCTAAAACCGTAATTTTCTCATCGCCTAAACATGTGGAACCCACCTAGGTCTTTAAGTAGGGGTGTACATGAAACCGAAAAACCGAACCTAAACCGAAAAAAACCGAAGAACCGAAACCCAAAAAACCAAAACCGATTGTTCGGTTTTCGGATTTTGGAAAAACCGAAGTTTTTGGTTCGGTTTGGTTTTAGCTTTAAAATAAAACCGATATAAACCGAAACGATCTTTATAAACATGGGAACAAAAATAAGTTGTGATCGAAGCTAATGAACAATGAATATGCTCCTCTAGATTAACTATATCATGTCGAGTAACTACTGTTTTTTTCATATACTTCTTATACATGCCATTTATGACACATAATAAGTTATTTTCTATGAGTTTTTTATGTTTATTAGGTTTTTATCGCTGTTATTGTGTTGCTTTATAACACATAAATAACTTTTTAAGGGTTTTATATGGTCATTTGTTTCTTATTATCATTGTTGTGTCTTTGGTTTTTCTTATTTGACTTGTTTCTTTAAAGCTTTGAAGGTGTTGGTTTATGGTATATTCCAAATCGACTTTGCAAAAGCAAATCTTGATAAGTCGTATAGAAACCGAAAAACCAAACCGAAAATAAACCGACAACCGAAAAACCAAACCGACACAAAACCGAAACCGAATGATTTCTAAAAATTAAAAACCGAAATTTTTCGGTTCGGTTTTGGTTTTATACAAAAACCGAACCAAACCGAACCATGCTCACCCCTATCTTCAAGGAAGGATATCTTTTGAAGAGTTAAGGCGTATAGTTGTATAAGTTTTTTAATGTCGAAATTGTATTTCAAACTATAGCAAACAACTTTAATACGTGCAACTAATGTGGTTTTATTATAGAGAGTAAGTTGAAACAAAGTAAGATATTTACAAAATTAAAATTAATGCCTTTTACGTTAAGAAATTCATATTTTGTTCTAATTTTAGGTTACTACTAGGTATTTTGATGCATGTGTCTTGTTTATAACGAGGTGGAATTTATCCCGCGCGTTGCGGCGGGGGCTGCGTTGTTTATGCAACGTGTTGGTAAAGCAGGTTTTTTTTACAATTTTTTAATTTTAGATTTTTTTTACTTAGTTGTAAATATTTAAAAGTCGATGGTCCGTTTTAGAAAGAAAAAAAAAATACTTTTATAGGTTTTTTTTACTAAGTAGTAAATAGTTAAAAGTTGAAGGTCCGTTTTAAAATTTTCTTTTTTTTATTTTGTGCCAGATTTGGAGCAGATTTTGGGCTACTTTTGGGCCAAAATTTTGGCCCGTTACTGTGGCACTACTGTATGCTACTGTTTCACGAGGATTAGTATATACACAATTAAAAGACCAGCTCTTCTTTATGTAGTAGCAATTTTTTTTGCTCGTGTCAATAACATTTAAGACATATGTTTATGGGACAAAATATATACAAATTGGGTCAAGTCAAAATTCTTGAGGTTACATTGACCGGTTGATTTTTTAGTAGGATGTGTGACAAATGAGTTCGTCTGAAAATATTACTCGTAACAAATTAATTTGTGTCCAAAACACCACCTCTAATATATGCATTTAATTCTTTTATGTAATTAAATTTACATTCATCAATTTTGTAAATATTATAGCTAATTATTTTTTAATCATTAATACTAACATTTATGACATATAAATCAACTTTTGTATACATAATAAAATTTACATTCATAATTCAAAAATTCATGGATTTTATAAATATTATAACTAATTATTTTTTTAACATTAATACTAACATTTATTTCATCAATTTAATAAATATTATAACTAAGTAGTTTTTTTAACATTAACACTAACATTAATGACATATAACTCAACATTTAACCGAATTATTAATACTAACATTGATGACATATAACTCAACTTTTAACCGAATGAGAATAAGAGTGGGTTATTTATATACTTAAAGAGGGAGACTCTTTTCAATCGTAACAAACTAACAACAAATATATTTACTAAAGGGAAATGAAGAGATATCATAAATTGTCTTTGCAATTAACTGTATATAATAAAGGGTAACAAATAAATGCTAATATAAACAACCTCCTCTCGCATTTAGTTGAAAGTATTTCTCGCAATTAATCGGAAGATGAGAAACATAAACATTTCAACGCTCTCACTTGGTTAATAGACTTTTGATTATTAATAACTCAACTTCTATATATTATTGAAAATATTATAACTAATTATTTTTTAAATATTAATACTAACATTGATGACATATAGCTCGACTTTAATATATTATAGATAACTACTCCTTCCGTCCCATTTTTATTGTCCACGTTTTCATTTTGAGATGTCTCAATTTAATTGTACACTACTAAAAATAGATAGGGAAGTCTGATCAAGTTTACTATATTACCCTTGTTTGAAATTATTATTACAAACTTTAAAGAAGACTTTAATTAATTAGTTAAGGGTAAAACTGTCATTCTGTCAAAAAGTAAGAAAGAGAAAGCAATAATAAATGCACTTCTCTTAAACTGTGTGTTTTTTGTCGGGGGACAATAATTTTGGGACGGAGGGAGTAATTATTTTTTTAACATTAATACTAACATATATGACATATAGCTTAACTTTTATAGATTATATTTTTTTAGGAGATGATTTGCACACTCTTTTAATTAATTGGGACACTCAAAAGTATTGTGTGTTGACATTTATACCCCTAGATCACCTCTACTCATGTTCACCACTACAAAGGTATAAATGTCAGCATAAAACACTTTTGAGTGTCTCAATCAATTAGAGGATTGTGCAAATAAACTCCCCATTTTTTAACATTAATATTAACAATTATGACATACTCCTTCTGTCCTAAAATTATAGTCCAGGTTTTCTTTTTGGGATGTCCCAATTTAATTGTTCACTACTAAAAATAGATAGGAAAGTTTGATCAAGTTTATCATATTACCCTTACTTGAAATTATAATTACAAACTTTAAAGAAGACTTTAATTAATTAG
>BQNB010020196.1:0-65803 GCA_026074375.1 Tanacetum coccineum | reverse complement strand
TATAACTGATAGATTGTACATCATCTAACTTAATAGATGGATATTTACATTTATGAAAATTGTGGGTTGTTATAAAAGTATTGTATAAAGTGGAAGATATTGCCACTTGCCTTATAAAGTATGTAAAGTATGGGATGATTGGGAAATTAACCGTTACGGGAACGCCAACTTAGGTTGTTGTTTTTATCTATGATCAAGACGTTGTAAATAGTCGTGTCTTTATCATGGTAACGGTCGGGAAAAAAGTGTCTAGCAACTTGTATCTTAGACTTAATCTATTTGTTTCGTGATTTTTATTTAACAACAATTTACTTCTCTTTCCTAATGACTAGCCGCTGGTTTTACGCGAATGAGGATTTATACGAGCATGCATGTCTATTACGTCGTTACGGCCATGTATGCATGTCTCAGCTGCCTTGTTGGTTTATGACTTTTGGTTAAAGTTAGAAGGTCCCTACCCTATATCATTCTTCATCCTAACCGTTGGTTAAATTCAAATGAGGATGTGATCGAACACACATGTCTATTCTATCGTTACGGCCATGTATGTGTGCTTCAGTTGCCTTGTTGGAGTGGTACTTCTGGTGAAAGATTGTAGAATGATCAACCCTAAGCCTTATCTTATAAACCCATATTTACCTTTATAAACTTGTTACTCCTTAGCTTTAGCGGTGGAGATGTGTATCCTTTCCAAGCTTATGATAGAATACTCATCACGACCGAGCAATTGAGCAAATTAGTTACATGTTACCACATAGATTAGTTGAGTGATTTGAGTGTTTTCATCTTCTTATTTCGTGAGGTGTTTGGTTGTGTACTTGTAATAGATCAAATAAATGCTTTAACAGAAAATATCCTTAAGGATACATTTTTATAAACTTCTAAAGGCTACTTGAGGACAAGTAGGATTCAAGTGGGGGGATATTTGATGACATTAAATAACGTCTATTTTATAGCATCATTTATCCCAAATTATTAACCCATTTTGTATTGTTATTGCAAAGAATTACTACTTAATCATTTATATTTGAGAATTGCAGTAATTATGGAGTATTGGTCTTCTCTGGTTACGGTATATTGAGCTTGTTTCCTTCGTGGTTTTTGGTGAGTGCAAGCACGGATACGCCATATCTTCCTTGATGGATACGGCGTATTAGTAGTCAGAATCATTAATCTTTAAACAAAGATATTTTAAAGATTAATGATTCTGACTACTAATAGTAAATATTCTGGAAGATATCAAACATTGTCCCTACTCCAAGAAACACCCAATACGCCATATCCAAGACCTTGGATACACCGTATCGATACCGACTCCAGACCCTATAAACACAAAACTTAAAAACGTGTTTTAGGTGTGCTAAATCATATTCTAGATACCTAAACCACAAAAGTCGATTTTTAGAGGAGAAAAAGAGCAGAAGAGGTCTTGCAACGTATTCTAATCCATAGGAGACAACGTGTAATTTCTTATACTTTTGTAATCATTCAATTTTTTGTATCATTAGTTAACTCGGTTAGTTTACCATGGCTAATCCAATTACTCTTGTATTAATTATGATGTTTGAAGGCTAATACCTTCGGGTGTTAGCCTTTTTGAAGATCTGAATGTTTGGTTTTGATTTTATTTCGATTGATTAATTTTAACGTTGTATGCTTGTTGATGTTTTCAATTTATACTTGTTTATGTGCTTTAATATGCGACCTATCATTCAACTGGATCTAGTGTTACGAACCAAGTAATCTATATGCCGGGATAGCTCTCCATATAGTGATTTATACATCAAGAATAAGGATCACAAGTATTGTCCTTCTAAAATCGTGCTAAGGATACACCTATGGCTTAACTAGTTAACGGAAACTGCCTTTGGTTTATTGAACATGTTGACTAGTAGGTGAATCTAGATAATTCAACAAATAATGTTCTGATTCCATTGGATATTTAGACAAGTGGACCACTAGAGTATAAATTGCCTTTAAGTAGTAAGTGGTTAAAGTCTCTATGAGCTAGGGTTTAACAAGATCACCATTGCTTTAATCCCTAAGATAGATTATAATCAGGTAATAAGGACAGTTTATGTGGATGCTTTAATTTTGACAGAATTAATGTGTCTAGGTCTTAGGAGAAGTCCCGCCTAAGTCTAAGAATGATATGCCTCTTCGAGATAAGTAATCATTACACTAAATAAATAAACCAACTTTTTTATCGAATTAATGATGGCTAATACAGTTTTCTATCATAAGGCTTGACCGCTCTTTTATCTTCTGTTAATTTGCTTGCGTGGGTTAAAGTGTCTTGAATTGATTGTAGTCACCAACCAAACCCGTGCCAGTCTCTCAGGCTGAAACCCCCCTTTTACCTGTTAGAATTAGGATTAGACTTAACATAAGATTAGCATAGGTTTGACTTAGATTAGAATTAACTTAGATTAGTAAACCAAAATATAAATAAATTGAGAGATTTAACCTCTCTTCAACTGTTTGACACCCTACTTACCATGAATCTACCACCGACCGAGTACACTGCCCGTTAAAGTGTTGTTTTTTGTTAAGTTGACAAAATATAAATTTAAAACTTGAACTATCATAAATAAACACCATACAACGACACATCAGTAATGATCATATGCTGTTCTATATCTTTAGATCTATCTGTAAATGAATGGAATCATCTCCAAACTCATTAAAATGAGTAGAATCTTAAGGTTTAGACCTAGGGTTATCAAAAAATTAAAATGTTTTTTGGAAATGTAATTGATTGGGGGGTTTAGGTGCGCTTAGGGTTTGTGATCACGAATCTATGTCTGCTTATGTATAGATCTTTCATAGGTGCGTGATGTGAATGATTTGGCCTTCGTTTTTGATCAAAACCTAAGAAAATGTTTGGAAGTGAGATGTTGTTGTTGGGATATGATCTATAGGATTAGATGATGTTAGTTTTTTGTCCATTTATGAACCCCATTCTCTTGATGGTCCAATATGATGATTTTCAAGTGGAGGTTGACTTTTGATAGTCAACTGTCATTGTTTGTTGTTGTTAAATACGTATGTATTCATGAATTCACTTAAGAATGTATTGGAAGCCACAAATGCATGTCCCGTAGTGTTTAAATGGTATTTAAATGGGTTTGCTTGTTATTCGTGGCAGAGGTTTTCTATTTTGTTCTTGATAGCGGTTTGCTAGTTCTCTTGATAGATGCTTGATAGTGGTTTGCTTAGATATGCTTGATAGCAGTTTGATGAAAATTCTTGATAGCGGTTTGATATAATTGCTTGATAACAGTTTGCTTAAGTTTGCATGATAGCGATTTGAATTTATCGAATATTTTAATTTGAGCAGGCAAACCGCTACGTGGTAGCGGTTTGATGAAGATTATTTTTATTATTAAAATAATCCAAACCGCTATTTCCAATTTTTCTTAACTGGTAGCGGTTTGATAGATTTATTAAAATATTAATAGCGGTTTGGTCATGGCGGCTTGATTAAAATGAATATAATATTCGTAGCTGTTTGGTCATAGCGATTTGATTAAAATAAATATAATATTCGTAGCTGTTTGATCATAGCGATTTGATTAAAATGAATATAATATTCGTAGCTGTTTGGTCATAGCGATTTGATTAAATTGAATTAAATATTTAAAGTGGTTTAACTGAAGTTTCTCGTGGCAGTTTGTTCAAATCACTTCATAGCGGTTTGAGCTCATCCACCATCGCAGTCGGTTTGGTGTCAAGAGGAGTAAGCGTTTGGGCCAGAATTTCAAATGTTTTTGGCCCATGAGTCCCAATACTCTCTCACCCCCAATCCAAAGTATAAATTACCTAATGAAACGATCCCCTCTGGGACCTTGGTAACTTGTAATGTGTGTCATCTGACATCATTGACCAAAGTTGATTAACTCACTGTAATCAATCGAAGCATGGCTATCACTATGACTAATGTTTTATTATCTAACGTCAACTATATGTTAAACTGATTGGCCTAATTTTTTGTTGATATGTTTTTGCAGACAACATGGCGAATGAAATGTTCCCGCAGCTCCTGTTCCCACAAATCCTGATGATCAGATACTTCCATTTGTTGCATGGGTGCCTATTAGAAAGAGCAAATTTGTCTTTGACCTTCAAAAGAAGCAAAAGAATCCAATCTTTCAGATCTCTGTTGATATTCTGCAAAACACAAACTTCTTTAGAGCATTCACAGCCTCGGCTTTTGTTCCAGCTATCTATATTCAACAGTTTTGGAATACACATACATATGAGGCAAAGACTTGAGCTTACAGTTTTCAGTTGGATGAAAATCGGTTCATATTGGACCCTAATCTTCTAAGGGAAGGCTATACAAAGGAAAGTTCCACTGTTGTGTCAAAGAAATGGCGGTGTTATAACCGGTATCACCTTGAAGAGCAATATTTTCAATGATCAACCAATGTCTCATAGGCAAGACTTCTGGGTTTGACAGGCTTAGATATCCAGTTCCTCAGATGCTTTAGGGTATAATTACAAGTACAAATGTTGACTATGCTGAACTCATATGGGAAAGAATTGTACAACTATGCAACTTTTTCTCGAGTGGATTAAGGCCAATCCGAGCACCTGCTTCTTAGAAGAGGGAAAGAAGACTATAACCGCATGTATTCCTTACTGTCGGTTTAACAAAGTAATCATCTGCCATCGTGGGACGAACTCACAACCTTCATCAAGGTCTGCGTCTCCGTTTGCATCTTTGCTGAAGAAGATCACAGACTTGGGAAATCTCAAGTTCGTTCCCAAGAGGCGAAGATGATGAAGTCTGTTGGAATGCAAGAGTCCTAAGGTAGCAGATCACGAACCAATATGTAAGGAATCCACCGTATACGAACAACGCCTACATGGAAAATGGGTTGTAAAGCATGATACAAAAAAACTACAGCGTAATGAGGTGGAAAGAAAAGTCCAGCAATACAAGCCTGTTAGTCAAAGAAACCTACAATTGCTAAGCAACTCAAGCCGAAGCCTGTTAAAAAAAAGTCAAGCAAACCAGCACCTACACCAAAACCTAAGGTAACACAGGAAAAACTCTCAAAGCCTTCTCCTGCGAAGCCTCCAAAAAGGGGTTAAGTGAAGAAAATTCCCAAAGGAGAGAATCCTCTCTAAATCATTGATGAAGATGAACCAACTCAACCTGAACCTGAACCTGAACCTGAACCCGAACATTAAGATAAAGGTGAAGAATATGATGTCGAACAAGCTATTCAGATGAGTTTGGAATCATTTCAGGCACAGGGTCAAGCACATGTTGGCGATGTGGCTATTCAAGAACCTGTAGCAGAGGCTACCCGACCATTCTCTGTGGTTGAAGGCAAGGGAAAAGCAATTGCAACTGAAGAACAAGCTGCATAATTACTGTTAGCTCTACACACGCCAAAAAGGAGAAGTATCACGGACCAATTTATATTCCAGAGGCGGACTTCAGCTATTGAAGAGGCATCAACTGGACCCTCTACACAACCACAGGATGACGCATCAAAAATAAGAGTATTATGATTCCCGTCTCCTACGGATGGCTAAAACAGGTGCTATACAGACAAGACTAACAGTGAAGTGTGATACTCAAATACTGCATATTTGGTGAAGAACAAGGAGAAGAATGTGATAACCAAGTAATCTAGAGGAAAAGAAGCGCTGAACTTGATCAAGGCCAGGTGGATCAGACCGTCTGGTAAAAAAAACCCCCTTTTCCCAAGTCTCCTCGACCTCCATCAGAGCAGGTACTCATGGAAGAAGACCAGGCTGGACCAGACCCTGGACAAAGTCATGTGGCTCTTGCTGGACCAAACCCTGAGTCCATGCATGATGACTTCATTTCCACAATCTACCCACAAGTTCATGAAAGCTTGAAGCACACAACCGAAGAACATGTCCAAATGGATAATCCACGATGCTCAACCGGGACTCTCTCATCCATGAAGAATCTGGATAACTTTAACTTTGATGATCAATTCATTGCTGACAAATCACCAGAAAATGAATCAGGTAACGGTAATGTGGATACCAAAGTTGAGTCCATGGTAACTATTCTAATCCATCAAGATTCGTCTTCTGCTCCTCCTTTGTCTACACCTGTCATCGATCTCTCACCACCAAAACTAGTAAGCACACCAACAGTCTTTACAGCTACAACAACAATAACTACAACAACCCTTTCCACTTCCACCTCCTCCACAACAACAAAGCACAACAGATTCAGAGTTAGCTGCGCGTGTTACGGCACTTGAAAAGAAATTCTATGATTTTGAGCAGAAGAGCAAGACTCTTGATAACACGACTTAGAATATTGGATCCAGGGTTTTCACTTTAGAGCTTCGAGATCTGCCTCACAAGATCAATCAAACAGTCAATTATGTTGTAAAGGAGGCTGTACACATAGCTTTTCAAGCTCCACTTCAAGATCGCTTCAGAGAACTGCCCGAAGCTGATATGAAAGAAATTCTACACCAACGGATGTTTGAGAGTGGTTCATACAAAACACACCCTGAACATGTTGCTCTCTATGAAGCTCTTGAGGCGTCTATGGAATGGGCGAACAGGGACGAATTCCTTGCTGAAAAGGACGAGTCACGTAAGAGAGGTTGTGACGATCAAGACCCTCATCCTCCTCCACCAAATTCATATCTAAGCAAGAAGAAAAGACATGATTCTGATGCTTCAGGCTGAAAACAGCCTCCAACTCCTCAATCCTCGGCTTGGAAAACGTTTGACACTAGAGAAGCTCCTTCCAGTTCCTCTAAGCAACAGACCGTTCCTCATTCTAAATAACCCGTTGAAGACGTGCCGATACCAGATGATACGAATATCTCAAACTCAGAGGACACTGATATTGCACATCTTCTTAAGGTCAAGACCAGACCAGACTGGTTGAAGCTTGTTATAGAGGAAGACAGACCAGCATCTCCAAAACCAGATTGGGTCATTCCTCCTAATGATTTACCGGAAACTGAGAACAACTAGGCCAATGCACTTGCCAGCTCATATAAAGATCAAGATGAATACAAGCTACTACGACAGACTGGCGATATGAGTTTATTCATCAACTGGTTCTGCAAACGGATTGGAAAGAAGAAGCTGAGCAATGCAGACTTAGAAGGCCCAGCTTTCAAGGTAGTCTGACCATTTCACGACAACAACATTTCTCTTCAGTTCCAGATGGAAGAGTGTCACTTGCTGCTTACTGATCAAGTTCATTTGGTTAATCCTGAAGGTCATCGAGTTGTGCCTGATGTGAGCAAACCATTACCTCTAGGAGGTCTACCAGGTCAGGTAACAATTCAATCATAATATTTCTTCTATTAGGATCTGGAGTATCTAGTGTCAGGTGACAAAGGAAGAAGATCGGCTTTATCCATATCCAAGCTGAAAGTGGCTCAATATCTAGACTTTTGATTGGAAGAACTAGTACCATCACTATGGATTGAGAGTGAACTTGAGTATGATATTAGTGTTGCTTATGGAATCTCCTACTAGTGGTTTAAGCGCAAATAATTCTACATCACAAGACATAGTGCCCCTACTGATTGCAGTACAAACAGATCCCACATGCGGATTCTCAGTGTAGTAAGTCTCAAGACTTATGAAAGATACGGGTATACCTTCTTAAGAGAGATTGTTCTTCACAGATCTGACTATAAAGAATACAAGATCTCAAAAGCTGACTTCAAATATCTGCATCCTAATGATTTTGAAGACCTGTACCTACTTCATCTTCAAGGTCAGCTCAATCATTTATCTAGTGCCAACAAAGTTCATCTCTTCAATGCAGTCAACCTATGGATAAGGAACATCGTCATCAGAAAACATATAGAAGATTTGCAGCTCGGGATTGAAAGTTATCAAACGAAACTTAATCTTACTCAACCGGATTAGGATGCATCTTACTTTCTGTTCAAGGAAGATTACACCATAGTAAGCAAGCCGAGGGCGGTAATCTACAAAGACAGAAATGATCAGAAGAAGATGATGCGAGAGACTGAGGTGCACAAGTTCAGTGATGGCACATTGAACATGATTTTGGATAAGCTGGATCACATGGTTAAAGACTTCAAGATGTTCAAGTATAATCCGGGCATGGAAACAAGAGTTTGGTCTGAGGACGATAGAAAGAGGAGTAAGGAGTTTATGGAGCTGATCGAGAGAAGACTCAAGATTAGCAGAATATTCAGGAGTCTCGAAAGCTTTGTTGTTGGAAGACTAAGAGATGTTGACTACAGACTTATTCAGAGAACTGAATGATTTCATCATTCCGATACTCAGGTCAATATCATCTTATTTTTGTGTAATATATCTTGTATATTATAATAAGTATGTAGTGTATCTTTAGGTGTTCAGTGACAAGTATAAAGTTTTTTAAGGGTTTTTCGTTAAACTTAAAAATATTTTAAAATCTTTTATACTTGTCACTCACACGTACCCTCATAGATTAAGGGGGAGCATTAATATGTTCCCCATTTGACTTGTGGATAATCAACACATTTTTCTCCCAGTGTTCCAACGTATTCGAATCCATTGATATCCAAAATATCAAAGGGTTTGAAATTTTTAATAAGGGGAGAAAATGTGATTTAAATATGAAAACTGATAAAAAAATGTGGAAATTAGTGGACTCATAGTGATACTCCATACCTCCGTAGTGCTAAAAACTTTAGTTTAATTATGAAAATTTAAAAACAATCGAGGTAGCTCAAAAGCATTGTATTTATATCACAGGTACCTAATTGAAGTTTTTAACTGGTTTTTCTGTCAAGGGATACTAAACTCAAAAAATAGACCGACCATGTATTTAATTTTATCGGGAGTATAAGGTTGGTAATGGTTAGGTTAATAGTTCTCCCATGATCCAGCCAAACACGGGAGAGGAGGGATCATACCCAGGGACAATCCACTATGTAAGTGTAAAGTCCTTAGGTAATGACCTAAAAAAGTATAAAAGTAATAATAACATGAAAAAGAGCCTTAACGACTGAGATGAGAGCTACAACTGGAACAAACCCAACAAGGTCCTAGTCATTGAAGTCTCGTGCACTGAAGGGTTAAGAATGAAAAATAATTGTAAGGATAAAGGGTGAAAAGAAAGAAGCCCTCCATACACTTAGGCAGAAACCGAGTTAATACATCTATTGTTAAAATCACAATGATGATTGCTGACATTGAAGAAAGTCGTCATAGACCCAGTGATGCAATGCACAACCCTCCCTAGCCACTCAGAATCTCTCAAAATATTTCTGTTTCATTTCTCACGGAGACTAAACACGTTATCTGTTGACTTTCTCACTCCGAGTTAGTTGATATTGAAAAGGTGGCAGTCATCTCTAGCCTCGGATCACTTAAACCAAAATGCACAATTGAGTCGAGAGCCAAGAGATCATTAATTAATCTCATTAGGATACTATTCCATTTTACTTGTTCTTCACATAATGTGAAAACAAGGATTATCATAAGAGTCCTACGCTTTATCCTTGTAGTGTTGCCAGAACATCCGAGTGATACTTAAGTATCACGGTGAAGATGGAAATCCTGCTAGAGTCAACATCAAACAAGCTCTTGGTAGGTGACGTGTGAGATCCTAAATGGATCAAAATTGTGTCAACTGGAAAGAAACGATGGTGCAATTCTACAAGAATCAAACTTGTTCCAGTATACGAATTGACGGTTCATGAACTTTGACAAAATCTTAAAACTCTCGATGTGTTATGGTATGTGTTTAACTACAGATACCTTTTACCTTTAAAAAAAAGTTAAAATAACCAAAAACGGACTTAAAATGCCAAAAATATGCTTGTTTTTCTAATTGTGTTGTGTAGGAACGGATATCTAAGAAAAGGACGAAAAACGAAGCCAAAACGACAAAACCGGGCACGGAAACGGTACCCCCACAAAACTGACAAAACCCGGACCACGAAAATGGCAAAAGCGTTGAAACAAGACAAAGTTCAAGACCCCAAAAGGCCCCAAGTGTCCAAAAAAAAGGTCCCCAACCCAAAGTCCAACCCCTGACAAAAATCCCAAAAGTCAACAAAAGTGGAAAAAGAAAATATAAGTTAGGGACTTAAAATAAGCCAAAAATCCCTTAAACCTTATTTAAAAGAAGGGGGAAAAGAAGAAGTGGAATGCAAAAGGGGCAAAACTGCCAAATGCCCAAAAAGAGATACCCCCCAAAGGGTCCAAGTCCACTCCAACTAGCTAAAGTTTTATACACCAACTCAAAATAACCCTATGTAATTGGGTGTAAATAAACAAAGATATAAACCTTGGTAACTGTTATATACAGCCAAAGTCCCACCCCCCAAACGTTACAACCACAAGGACGTTTTTGGATGCAAACACAACCGAATGGAAAAGCATGGAAAAGACAAAGTCAAGACAAAGCCCAAAGTGTCAAAAAGTCAACCAAAGTCAACCCCGACAAATCCAAAAGTCAAAAAGTAAAGAAAAATAAGTTTAGGGGCCCAAATTGCCAAATCCCTAAACTTATTTAAAGAAGAAAAAGAAGAAAATGATTGCAAGGGGCAAAACTGCCAAATGCCCAAAGAGATACCCCAAGGGTCAAGTCTGCCAACTAGCTAAAGTTATACACCACAAGGACTTGTGGTGTAATAACATATATAACCTTTGGGGACTGTTTCTGTCAAAGTCCCCAAACTTTAACAAACACAAGGACGAAACTTGAAATAACCATACAACCCTTGAGGGACCAAACCTGTCAAACTCCCAAACTTCACCCTGGTTTTTGAGTTACTGTATATCTTCACCATTAATTTCCCGCCAAAGCTCAATGCCCCACCTCTGGCATGTCCCCCATTCTCGTTTGACCTCCCACAAGCCTCCAAAACCATCACCATAACTTACCCCACCACCCACATGGGTTTAAAATCCACTGTGGCAATCCCCTTGCCTCCAATTGGTTTTGAAGATCAACGGGTATGATGATTTTTTTGAAGAAATTGAAGGCTAGGATCAAAGGCTGCTTTCCCCCTCTCATAACAAGCACAAGAAGCACATATGTTGTGCTATAAAAGCCAGAAGACAGAAGAAGTTTAGATATCTAAGTTTTTTTTAAGTTTTTAAGTTTTTTAGTTGTAATTTTAAAAAATTTAAAAGTTCATTGTAGATTCTCTTTAAGTTGTAATCCATGTTTCAAAAAAGCCTTGTACTCATTTGAAGATTAATGAAAAAAAATTTGTTTAAAAATCCTTCTTTTTTAAATTCTGGTCTATAATAAACTACTGTGATAAAGCAATTGTGGAAGCATGGCTAAACCTGGATGAGCCTTGGGTTTGAGTGTATTCAGAACCACAAAGGACTAGGGGTTAGGAATTAGGATTTAGGACCCTATTCATTTGGACTTCTGTAAGTTTTTTTTACCTTTGTTACTGTAGCATTGCATTGTAGCTTATTCTCTGCTTATTTCAGTCTTTTATTGCTTATTTATATTGTTTATGCTTATGAATGTTTGATGTTTGCTTATTAAGTGATATGTTTAAGTTTTTCATTAAAACTGTCCTTTAGTAGCTTTTTAGGGCTTTACATTATTTGCTTATTAAAAACTGCTTATTCAGAATCAACTTTTGCTTTTTAAGTGTTTTTAGACCTGGCTTAACTTCTGTGTTCACAATATTTGCTTTAAACAGCTTTGCTCAAGTCTAAAATGGAAAATTAGAAATTAAGGGGGTGTTTGGGTTAAGTATGAAAATGGGTCAAAACAGCAAGGTCATGGGTTGGGGTCACTTGGTTAACTTTAGCATTAAGAATTAAGCTTGTTTGAGTCTGTTTTCAAAAGGTTTTTAAGTTTAAAAAATGTTTTTTAAGGTTTTCTAAGTCACCACTTAAGACTGTGTTTTTAAAGAAGCTACAAGAGCTTATTTGGATAAGCCCTTGTAGACTTGAGTTTTAGTATCAAAGAAGTGTGTCAATTGTGTGTCTTAACAAGTTTTTAAAGTACCTTGAGTCATTTGACTTTTTGAGTCAAAACTGCCAAAGATTTAAGTGTCATTTTTATAAAAGAAAAACTATACTTGAGCTTAATGGTGGTTAAAACCCCATAAGGTTCTGATTTGAAGCTTATTTTTAAGTTCAAAGTTTGGCAAAAAGTTCCAAAGGTTTTAAAAAAAAAGAGTAAACTGTCTGTTTGAGCAGGGGGGGGGGGGGGGGGGGGGGGGGGGGGGGGGGGGGGGGGGGGGGGGTGGGGGGGAGTTTCAATTAAGTTTAAAATACTCTAAAAGTGTTTCAAAATGGTTTTTAAGTGGGGCTTTTTAAAGCTTATTGGTTAAGCTTTCAAGTGGCATAAGCCACTTGCTCATAAGGATCTGTCTTCTAGCTTATTTATAAGCTAGAAGACACCCCTTTGGAGCCCTTTTAAGCCTGCCAGACTTAAGTTAAGTCTGTTTGGGCTTATTGGCTTATCAAGGCTTACTTAAGCCTTGAAAGTGCTTAAATTATCTTTAGAATAGCTTATTAGGACCCTTTTAGATAAAATTTAGCTTAATTTAAAAGTTTTAGCTTATTATTTGCTTATTTGCTTGTTTAGTTAAAAATTTTGTGTTTCATAGTTTTCATAGCTTATTTAAGTTAAACTGCTTATTCTGTCCTTATCTTTTACTTTTTAGAGACCCCTAAGTGTTATTTAGCTTATTGTAGTTTAAATAGCTTATTTGTTTCTTAATTAGTTAAGTTAGTGCAAAGAAAAGTAAAAAAAGGGCTAAGTTAAAATTTAAGTATTCTGTCATAGTTTAAGCCCATTTTAAGCTCATTTAGTTGTAGATTTTAGCTCTTTAGTGTTTATTTAAGATAGGTAAAAAAAAATCTTTTAGTTTTTTAGTTCAAATTCTAGCTTATTAGTCTAAAAGCCCAAAAAGCCATAAGCACTTTTGCCTCCAAAGCTCATTTAAGCTACTGTCCGTTTTAAAAAGCTCTTTTTCAGCTTATTTATAAGCTTTCACAATACCGTAGTTATGTACAAATTGTTAAGCTCTATGAGTTAACAATTTGTGTAAAAGTTTTCATAAAAAAAAAAGAGGAGACGAGGGGACCCCGGGTGATCAAGACTCAACCCGGGGCCTCTACCCTCGATAAACACTCTCCCTTTTCATACAAGTCCTTACCTACCGCAGCGGCCCCTGGGTGGGACTTCTACGTTAAAGTCCCAAGGGCTTTAAATTTAAACACCCATTTTAGCTCTTTAAAAGCTATAAGCTGTTTTCAGCTTATTTTCGGGCTTATTTATAACCAAACATTGGGTTCTTATTTTTCGTAGTAAGTATTTACTTGTCTAATATTTTAGGTAAATTTTTCAGGAATTTTTTAAAAGTAGTTTAGTAATAATTTTATATAATTGTTATTTTTAATTTAGTTGAAAAAGTTTAACAAACATCATAAAAATTACAAAAATTAATCAAAAAAATATTTTTTCTTTTTAAAAAATTTTTTTTTCTTTAGTCATATAGTCGTAGGAAAAATACAAAAATTTTCGTAGGGTCCTATTTTTGTAACTTTTTGATTTTTTAAAGAACGGGGCTATCGGTCTACGGTTTATTGTCTGACTCGTTTTTGGTCCAACGACCTCCGGTTTTAAGTCTACCTTTTTCATTCTTCGTTATTAGTCCCCTAGAGTAGTTTAGAAGCTAAAATGTTCTTTGTATTGGTTAAATTTTGAAGATTTTAGGTTTTTTACCCAAAACCCCTTGTTCGGGATTCGTGCTCTCGTTTTTCTTATTTCAGCTTAATTCATAATTTTTAGGTTTTTTCTTCTTAAATCGTTTTGTTGTCATATGTTTAATTTAGCTTTCCACACTCTCAAATCATTTCTCTCATTCAAACTCCAATCTTCCGACTGTATCGATTTTCCAGCACAGCCTCGTTGGGGATAAACGACCCGGGAACATTCTATACTACTTCTCGGTTTCATTGATTTGTGTTTTGTTTTTAGATTATATATATTATTATATATTTTATTATATATTTTATTATATATAGTTTAAAGAAAAATTAACAATCAATTTTTGGCGCCGCTGCCGGGGAGGCTGTGATACCGACTATCGTTGCTGTTGATCATTTGTGTTTGAAGCTGTGAATATTATCATATAAAAAAAAATAAAAAAATAAAAATAAAAAACCAAAAAAGTACAAAAATATTTTCATTTTCTTTTTAGTATAATTATCATTTAAAGAAAAAAAAAAGAAGAGAAATACAAAGAATAAAAAAAACATTGTCTTTTAATTATCATAAAAATTCACAAATTGGTAAATACCAAAATATAATATTTCTCAACTGCGGTATTATCATAATAAATTCACGTTGAACTTTTTTTGTTCCCAATTCGAACAAAGATTAGAAAACATGTCCTTTGTGTCACCAGCGAGGTACGGTTCACCTTTTAAAGATAAACAAACTCTAAGGAGGGTATAAGGCGGGTGTGTTCCAAGGAACACGACCCTAAAGGAAAAAGGTTTTTACTAGCATTCGCGCTTTCCCTATTCCTCTAATACCTCCGCTCCTTTTGTGCGTTTTTCTTTTAGAAGAGTTACCGAAAAGAAGCTTGTCGTTTATTAGGTTTAGTTGTCTTTATCCGTTGTCCGTTATTAAAATAAATTGTGAATTTAATTTAGAATAAGCCAAAAACCAAAAAAAAAATTATGTTAAATTTCCCTTTTTAGTGCATAGCGCACATCTTTCCCAATCTCGCAATCTACAATAATCAACAACACCAGTGAAGGCCCCACCCACCTGTTTTGTTGAACCTCTCAATCTTGAAGAACCATCTTGAAAATCCAACACTCACCCCACCTCCAAGTGGATGAAATCAAGTACTATGCTCAGTTGCTTGAAGCACCCACACACGGTTTACGATGAAATGCCATCGTCTGGTGCACCGAACTCCCCGCGGACAACTTTGATCTTAAGCACGGTCTGCTTAACCTTCTTTAAAAACAAAGCATTCTTTTCCTTCGGACATGAACAAAGAAATTCCTCATTCCCACTACATCCGATATATTAACAAGATCACTTCTAACGATGAAGTTTCCGCAACGTCCCGAGTTACTCGGTAAAGCTTATGCTTTTCCTTCCCCATTTTCCCTCGAAGTGAGCACAGCCCGGATTTGGTCTTGAGAAAGAACCCCTCGATCCGATTCAACCAAGGGATGGATCTTGTTTTCGAATATTCAATCAACAAATTTTTTTCCCCTCCCTTTCCAAAACAACCAATCTTCGAAATGAAATCCAACGGAGATTTCAACAAAGATTGATGAGGACGTTTTATGCACATATGGGATAGGATTTAACGATCTTCCTTCGGGCATGACCGACATCATGATTTTCTGAGCTGCTATAACTGATACAATCTATAATGCTTGAACTCTAACGATCAAGAATCGTTAAATTCCGCCGCGGGTGGTAACTTTTTGGAATAAAAATGCCTCGAGATTGTCTAAAATCATGAAAGCAAAACCAAGATTCGTAATTCATCACTAGCAACAAACCGGTTGTTGCCAAAGTGAGTGCGAGCACTTCCACCCCCGGAATCTCTTCCGAAGGTAGCTTGAGGATGTAACAATATATGGTAAAGCTTTACTTCATGATAAGAAAAGAATCAATCTCCCCCTCCCCTCCTAATCCTATCAAAGTCGTTGAGGTAAAGTTGTGTTACTTGCGGTGGTGCTCATTCCTACCAAAACTTGTCCCCGCCACATTACTGGCAATGTTTATATATTCGAGATATATGTCTCACAGCAAGCCGGCAAAAACATCAACCAAGGCAACAACTCGTTATCGAACCCCGATTAGTCAAATCAAATTCGGACCCACCCGGTTTACTCCCGTTTCAAAACAACCATGTGCAAGAATCGAAGGAAACAAACAGAATCGTTACAACCAAAAACCGAGGGAGATTTTTAATTCAAGCGCGCAGCTTACCAATCCTCCCCGCTTCACCAAGGTCAAATCTATCGACCTCAGGTATGTTCAACCTCCTGCTTATCAAGCACTCCTCCTATCCAAGTCTCCATCCCCTCAGATTCAGAGGTGTACAAAGGGAAGATTTCCATAGCTACGTAAAAGCTAATGATGCTGTATGAGGAACATGCAAACTTAAGGTCAAAACGTCAAATCAATTGAACACGTTGGCTACTTCAAATCAATAGACTAGAAGTATGCTAGGTAACCTTCATCAAGATGAATACCGCCTCTAATTTCGGAACTCCACCCAATAACACTGTTACTAACTCCGAAAGAGGATTTAAAGGGTATTAAAACCACTCGAAGTGGTGTAGCTTAAACAAGGGACCACGATTCCCTATTACTCTTCTTCCTCCTAAAGTAATGGAACGTGATTACCGAGGGTCCACAAAGACACGATGCATCTAATAATTAACGGAAGCCCCGAAGACCGTCCCCCACCTCTGGTTGTCCCTATTGTCAATAATTAATCAACTCTCTGAGCCCGCAAAATGCTCCTTTAGTGCTTCAAGGCCTAACCAAAAAGCATCAAATTCCATTTCTTCAAGAAGAAAATTGATGAAAGGAACTCGTGAGAAAGCTAACGACCAAATTGAGAAATTCTAACAAAATCTTTAGAGAATTAAGTTTTGAAATTAGCTTTAACGGATGCCTTAAGCTCATGCCAAAATTCGTCTCGACTCTAAAAACCTTCTACGGAAACCAAGAAAAGTTAATGAAAATGGGCTAGGACCCCATTGAATGAAAATTGCTCAGCGGTCATCCTAAACAAGTTACCAAAGAAACTTGGAGACCCTGGCTGATTTCTCATTCCATGTGAATACTCTGGGATAATACAGGCATCGCCTTAGGCCGATCTTGAGCGCAAGCATTAATCATATGCCATCTTCCGTCTGGAAAAATCCTCTCTTCCCAGAACAACCCCGACTTGCATGACGCTGAGAAGTAGCGACCGATCAATCTCTGAAAAACAAGTCGTATCCTGCTGAAGACGTTTATGTACGGAGTGGAAAGTCCCAATTTCCTGCAGATTTCCGTAGTCGTACGATTTTAAGAGCCAGACCCCCGAGTACCTTTAATTCTCGAGAGGAGTTTCTTAAAGACCAGTCGTGCATTAATCGATGTATACGAGGGTGAAATAACCCTTCGTGTTGGCAGAGAGGCCATTACAAATTCCATTCGGGACCAAATTCGAGATACACGGCTAATTACAATCATATTGGACGCAAAACCGAATTTGACTTCATTGATAAATGGCTTGTTGAAGAGTACTCTCAAGAAGTTCTTAGTTTTTCTCAAATTGATCGCGAGTGTCAATTCCCCCACTCTTACTATGATCCAATCGTCTCTACTATTCTCCAACTTACTTCATTCGGGGGACAGTGATTTTCTCCTTTTCGAAGAATCCGACTCTTTTTCTTGCTTTAGAGATGATCCAACTTCACCGGAAGTTTGATCCAACATTATTATACCTTGACGAGGGGACATTCTTCTCCTCGAAAGCAATTCTTAATAGTATCCAGAACATCCAATAACAGAAAACTAGTTTCAGGAAACATCGAAAAGATTCTTAAAATCTGTGAAGGCAAACTCTTCAGTTAATGAGCCCCCCCCTGAGTTTAACTCAGGACTTTGCCACCAATGTCATTTGGAATATGCATTTTTGGAAGGTGACGCCAAGTTACCCTAAATAAATTTCAAAAGACCATAAAGAATGAAGGAAAAGGCAAAACTCTCAATCGAGGTTCTTAAGTCCCACAAGCGAGCCATCGCTTGGAAACTTTCTGATATCAAGGGTATTGACCCAGAGTTTTGTACCCACAAAATTCTCATAGGAAGAGGAAACTACGAACCAACGGTTCAGCATCAAAGGCGGGTAAATCCAAAAATCCACGACGTCATCAAAAAAGAAGTTGAAAAACTTCTTGACGCCGGATTAATTTATCCGATCTCTGACAGTCCATGGGTAAGCCCGGTGCATTGTGTACCAAAGAGTGTGGCATACCTTGTTAAAAATGATGAAAATGATCTTAAATACCGACTCGATTGGTTCACAGGGTGGAGAGTAATGCATCGACAATAAAAGTTGAATGAAGCTAACCACGCAAAGACCCATTTCCCCACTTCCCTTCATGGATCCATATGCTTCGAAAAGACTCGCGTACGGGAAACCAATTCTAATGTTTCCTCGATGGCTTTTCGGGTATATTTCGCAATTCCGCATAGAGACCCGAAAGGACCAAGAAAAACAACCTTTACTTGCCCCATAAAAGGAACATTTGCCAATCGTCGCATGCCTGTTTTTTAGTGCTATGCATATGCACCCGGCAACCCGGCAACTTCCAACGATGTATGATGCTGCAATCTCCATGACTAGATCGAAAAAAAACGATGGAGTGTTTTTTATGGATGCACTTTTTAGTCTTTCGAGATTCTTTCTCTACATGCCTATCCATTTGAAAAAGAACTCCATTTATTTCTCTCAAAAGAGTTATCAATCCTTTAATACACATAAAAGAAAAATTGACAGGGCTCGATTTGATTGCTCCCGACTAGGACTTGCCCTTTTCGACCTAATAGTGAGATGCAAGTGATTTGGGCACTTGGGGCAGACCTAGGGCCGAACGAAAGAACAAAGGCATTTCCAACCAATTCCACATGCTAGCAAAACCATAGACGAAGCTCAAGCACACTACACTACGACCAAAAAAGAATTACTTGCCGTAGTGTATGCTTTTGAGAAATTTCGGTCATATCTTGTTTTGTCTAAGAGCATAGTGTATACCGACCATTCTGCTATAAAGTATCTCTTCGCTAAGAAAGATGCTAAGCCAAGACTGATGCGGTGGATCCTTTTGCTCCCATGAAATTCAAATGTTGACATCCGAAGACAAAAAAGGAGCAGAGAATCTGGCCGGCCGCCGACATCCTTTCCAGACTTGAGAACCCACATCAAGTAAACTCGATGAACAAGGAAATCACTGAAAACATTTCCGTCTCTGAAACTCTTGGATCGGTTGCTCTTCTTCCGTGTTGATAGTAACCCCATGTTTTTGCAGATTTCGCAAACAACCATGCTGGGAACTTCTTGTAAAGGGAATGTCATCCCAACAGAAAAACAAGTTTTTCAAAGATGTCAAACACTACTTCTGGGATGACCCCTTCTTGTTCAAAATCTGTGCGGATCAAATGATCCGGCGGTGTGTGCACGGCAAAGAAGCTCTCGACATTCTCGAAGCTTGCCACAATGGACCCACCGGGGGTACATCATGGAGCAAATCCATCTCAACGCCAAAAAAGGTCTTTGATGCCGGATTCTTTTGGCCTTCAGATAAACAAAGATGCACACAGATGGTTTAAAAATTGTGACTTCTTGCCAACGACAAGAAAAAATTTCACAAAGGGTGAGATGCCCTCAAAAT
Source organism: Tanacetum coccineum (assembly GCA_026074375.1). Lineage (NCBI taxonomy): Eukaryota > Viridiplantae > Streptophyta > Magnoliopsida > Asterales > Asteraceae > Tanacetum > Tanacetum coccineum. Next base: position 46,396 of record BQNB010020196.1, on the reverse strand, counting down.
TCCACCCCAAGTTTTTGAAATCTTTGACGTTGGGGGGCATCGACAAACTTCATGGGACCCATCCCATCTTCTAAAGGCAGACAAATACATACTTGTGCTGCTCGACTTATTTGTGAAAATTGGGTTGAGCAAAGGCCGACCTCACTCCCTGCACCAACGACGCCGAGTAGTTTTGCAAATTTCTCAAATCTCTCTTACCAGATTTGGGTGCTTCCCCCACTCCCCGGCGCCATTCATCATTGATCGTACGGAACACATTTTTTGCCAATGACCAGTTTGCAAAGGTCATGTTAAAATGGAGTCACTCATCGTCTCTCCACCGCTGTATCAACCCCAAGACAAGGTGCAGGATGAAGTATCAATCGTGGTTTTAAACAAAGAAATCATGAAAGGACAAAGCGAAAATTGTAGCCTCATGGTCCCAGACCAACTGGATGACGCTCTCTGGGCTTTCCCCGTACAGCCATAACCAAAACACCCATCGGGTGTACTCCGTACAAGCTTGTATATGGAAAGGCATGTCATCTGCCGATTGAGTTGGAGCACAAAGCTTACTGGGCCCTTAAAAATGCAAACTTTGATCTCAAAAACCGCGGTGATCAACACAAAAAAAAAATCAACTCAATGAATTTAAGTGAACTGCGGAACAAGCCTATGAAAATACTTTTGATCTACAAAGAGAAAACTTAAGAGGAATCATGGACGCAAAGATCAAAAAACCGCGTTTTCAACGTCGGTGATCAAGTCCTCCTTTTTAACTCAGATTGGAAAATTTTTCTCAGGCAATTGAAATCCCCTTGGTCAGGACCATTTACCATTGTTCAAGTTTTTCCATATGGCAAACCGTTGAGTTATCTCAGAACTCCGGCCAAACTTCAAAGTAAATGGTCATCGTCTCAAGCACTACTTTGGAGGTGATATCCCTGCTATGGATATCCCGGACCTCCAAACATTCCCTAAGGACAACTACTATTCAGGGAATTGGGGTCAGCTAATGACCCTAAACAGCGCTTCGTGGGAGGCACCCCATGCTTTATCCAGTTATCCGTAGTAGATGCTAGCGTAGTAATGAATAAGTGGTTTATTTGTTGTGAGAGGCTGCCTCTTTCCTTTTCCATGTGTTGTGTTTTAATGCTGTATTTCCAGGATGTACCAGATTTATTTGAAGCCTCTCCGTGCTCGCGATATTTATTTTGACCCTATCGAATCACAAGAGCTTCAACAATCCTCACTTCATTTTGGAAATCCCGATATCCTAATCTTATCGACTAACGTTTACCTTTAAGCATACTTCATAAACGGCCTAGGATTTACGTAGTGACCCTTCATAAAACATTGAGGACAATGTTTCATTCTAGTATGGGGGGATCTTCGATTTGATTTTTGCCTGCAGCCGTTGTTTCCCACGTAATCCCATTTTTACCACCAAAATTTCAAAAAAAATGAAAAAAATTTAAAATTTTCAAAAATAAAATAAGTGTTTTAAACACCATATTGACTTTCCCTGCTGGGTAGAATCAAGAATAAATTTTGGCTCGATCGAGCTGTTGAGCTCTACTTGTTCCTAAAACTTTTTAGACTAAAGCAAGCATTAGTTCGCAATATTCGCGAAGAACGAAAAATGATAGTGTTAAGTATGAGTTGAATGCTAAGCAAGGATTATTTGTAAATCTTAAGAGCTCATGTGTGTAATTTGTCGCTTTTTCTCCCATAAGACTCTAACCTGATTAATATAACGCAACTTTTGGAAATTAAACTTAAATCAATAATTATGTAGTATATAGCAAAAAATTTAGACTTAGTTCAAATTTATACTTGAATTTTTCAAAAAGACGGTTTCATAGTCTTAAAAATAAAAAAAATAAAAAAAATAAAAAAAAATAAAAAAAAATGATGATGAAAAATGCAAAAATATAATAAACTGTGGGTTGATAAAAGTTTGCTGTATCTTGCCGGCTCACAACCGATGTTACAACCTTCTAAAGAAAACCCATAGTAAGAATAAGAATCCGAGACTGATAAAAGTTTGCTGCATCTTGCCGGCTCACAACCGATGTTGCAGCCTCAAAAAGGTCGAGGGTAACAACAAGGTGCATAAATAAGGTTTTAATATTAAGTGTAAATAAAAGATATCTCTTTTTGTTAAATTCAAATATGCTTTTGAACTTTGGCTATAAATTTTGACAAGCCTATGGTGCATACTGAAAACCTGAGAGTTTTTTGAACCTTATGTCCGTAGTCCCGATACAGTCCTCTGTGGGGTGTCCAAAACCCTTGGTCACTTAACCCGCAAGGTTGGGATGTGCCGAGACGAAATCGCTACAGGGATGATCTCGCCTTCAAACTCATTATTCTCGGGTGGAACGTGAAACATAGAATGTTGCAAAACATTGATCCATGGTTGAAATTCAAAATAGCACATACACCTAAGATATAAATTGTCGGGAGTGAAAAGTTTACAAATTACAAATATGAGTAGTGTTAGCATCTTAACTCATAATTAACGGTGATTTCGTTTTAAGCTTGGTTTGGAATAAGTGAAAAGTCAGGAACGATGAATTTATCCTTTTTGGGGCATTCTCCCTCGGATCGAAATCATCTTGTCTATGATCCTTAAAGTTATTAAATAACGAAAGTCAAAACGTTCTAGAGTTTAAATTGATTAATGAAAAATGAAAAATACAAAAAGATGTGTAGGAATAGGTGTATATATAAAAAAGGTAAAGACGGGGATTTTCAAAACTTATGAGTCTTTAACTTCCTCAATGAACACTTAGCTACTTTTCGAGGTTATTAGTCGATGGCTGTTATGAAGATTCCATAGTTTTTTTTAAAATGCTTACTTCATAGCATTGCGTGAGGACACGGCAATACCTTAGTATGGGGGATTTTTGGTATGTGTTTAATTACACATACCTTTTACCTTTAAAAACAAGTTAAAATAACCAAAAACGGACTTAAAATGCCAAAAATATGCTTGTTTTGCTAATTGTGTTGTGCAGGAACGGATATCTAACAAAAGGACGAAAAACGAAGCCAAAACGACAAAACCAGACACAAAATGGAAAAGCGTGGAAAAGACAAATAAAATAACCAAAAATGGACTTAAAATGCCAAAAATATGCTTGTTTTGCTAATTATGTTGTGCAGGAACGGATATCTAAGAAAAGGACGAAAAACAAAGCCAAAACGACAAAATCGAACACATAATGGAAAAGCGTGGTAAAGACAAAGTCAAGACAAAGCCCAAGTCTGAAAAAGTCAACCAAAGTCAACCCTGACAAATCCAAAGTCAAAAAGTGAAGAAAAATAAGTTTAGGGGCCAAAATTGCCAAATCCCTAACTTATTTAATAAAGAAAATAAGGAAAATTCTTGTGAGGGACTCATGCTGCCAATACACTAAAGATATACCTCAAGGACCCAATCTGCCAAAAGCAAATTGTTGTACATCCCAAGGACCATGAATGCAATGACCTTTATAACATTGGGGGACCTTTTCTGTCAAATCCCCAAACGTTTATAAACCAAGGACAAAAATTGCAAGAGACATATAACCATGAGGGACCAAACCATGGAGGGCCTTTCTTGCCAATTACCCATACCCACAACCCTGTGTTTTACTAAACATGAAATATCTTCCTAACCCATTTCCCGACCATAACTCACATCCCCTCCTGTCAACTTTCATTACTTCGTTGACTCCCCCTCACCTATCCAAACGTCCACTAACCTAAAACCCACCCACCACCATGGATGTTTATTTTTTAGTGTTTTAAGTTTTAGTGTGTTAAGTTTTTAGTTTAGTTCTTTTATGTACTTGTACTTCCCTTTTTTTAATGAAAATTCAGTTTTAGTTTTACATTTGTGTTCTAAGTTACATATGTCTCTTTAAAAACCTTTAAGCTTTCGTATAAGCACTCTCTATAACCTGTTTTAAACTAAAATACAAATTTGAGAAAAATTTAAAAGAAGGGAAAAAGCTACTGTTGGATCAAGCCATGGATGAATGAGCAATTATGGACGGCTCATTGGGTTTGCTTAGTTTAAGCTTATTCATAAGCTTTGGGTAGGTTTAGAGCTTATTTAGGAATTCAAAAATCCTGTTTTGAGCAAGGATTTAAGGTACATTTTCTTTTTAAATTTTAGCTTATGGTTACTGTAGCATTGCTTATTAGCTTATTTTCAGCTTATCTATGTCTTTTGTGCTTATTTGTGTTCATTTATGCTTAAGTATGCCTTGTAGTTGATTTCATTTCATTTTCATGCAATTTGCTTAGAAACTGCCTAATTTAGCTTATTTATGTCATTAGCTTATCACCCTTTAAAAGTGCTTATTTGTTTTGCTTTTCATATTTTTATTGCTTAAAATTGCATAATTAGTAATAGTCTTTAAAATTTTAAGCTTAAAACAGTTCTTATATGTTTTAAAATTAATCTTTAAAATATTAAGGGGTGTTTGGGTTAAGCATGAAAACGGGTCAAAAAGGAAATGTTATGGGTTGTGGCCATTTGGCCAAAGTTGGTGAGCTTTCTTAAGCTTATCTAAGTCTGTTTTTCCAAAGTTTTTTAGTCCAAAACTGTTTTTCAAGTTTTTATAAGTATATCTCTAAGTCTGTTGTATTTTTGAAAACTACAAGAGCTTATTTGGATAAGCTCTTGTATACTTGGGTTTTAGCATCAAAGAAGTGTGTCAATTGAGTGTCTAAACAAGCTGTCAAAAGTCCTTTGAGTCATTTGACTTATTGAGTCAAAACTGCCAAAGATTTAAGTGTCATTTTTATAAAAGAAAAAGTCCTTTTTCAAGAACTAAAATCAGCATGTTTTCTTTGTTTTTAGAAGCTTAAATTTTGAGCATAAGCTCACCTTAAGCCCTTTTTAATCTGTTTTAACTTTGTTTTTCCTTTTGAGCTTATTTGACAGCTTATTTTAAGCTGTCAATATAAGCCCTTGTCCTTAGCTCATTTCCCCTGGTGCTAAGGGGTCCTTTTTAAGTCATCTTTTCTAGCTTATTTGTGAACCTCAATATGAGCTTTTGGCTTTTCTAAAAAGCCAATAAGCCCTTTTAAAAGTCCTGTTTGTTTCAGTCCTTAAGAAGCTTTCTTTTGTTGCTTATTTTAAGCCCAAAAGTGTGTCCCTAAGCTTAAATTTACTCTAGCAGTACTAACTCTCAAGTTAGTACTGCTTAGGGTATTAAGCCACTTTTTGGCTTATTAAGCTTATCTTATTTGCCTATTCTTGTTCCTAGTAGCTTATTAGGATGGTGTGTTAAGTTGTGTGTGCTTATTTGCCTTTTTCATTGCTTATTTTGTGTTAACAGTTAAAAAGATAAGCCATTTTTAAGTTTTAAGCTTTGTTAAGTTTCTGTCTAAGCTTAAGCCCTTTTAAGCTTATTTAGTTATAGGTTTTAGCTTTTTAGTGCTTATTTAAGATAGGTTAGCTACTTCTTTTAGCTTTTTAGTTCAAGCTCTAGCTTATTTGCCCAAAAAGTCCAAAAGCCATAAGCATTTTAACCTTAAGCTAACTTTAAGCTACTGTCGACTTAAAAAGCTCTTTTTCAGCTTATTTATAAGCTTTTACAAAAAGTTGTAGTTTTAAAAATTGTTAAGCTCAAGGAGCTTAACAAGTTTGGTTAAGAAAGTTTTTCATAAAAAAAAGAGAGGAGACAAGGGGTGACCCGGGTGAGCAAGACTCGAACCCGGGCCTCTACCCTCGATACACCTCTCTTTTAACACCACTCTTACCGCTGCGCCCTTGGGACTTTTTCATTAAAGTCCCAAGTGGCTTTGTATTTAAGGGTGTTTTAACCCTTATAAGCTATAAGCTGTTTCAGCTTATTTTCGGGCTTATTTATAAGCCAATTTTTGGTTTCTTATTTTTCGTAGGTTAGTTATAGTGTCAAGTAATTTTAGTAAATTTTTCAGAATTTTTAAAAGTAGTTTAGTATTTTTTATAATTTAATTTAGTTAAAAGTTTAAAAAATTCATAAAAAATACAAAAATTATCAAAAAAATATTTTTCTTTTTTAGAAAATTTTCTTTAGTCATATATTTTGTAGGAAAAATATAAAAACTTTCGTAGGGTCATTTTTGTAACTTTTTGATTTTTAAAGAACGGGGCTCGGGTGCGGTTTTTGTCTTGACTCGTTTTTGGGTCAAACGACCTCCGTTTTCAGTCTAGTCTTTTTCATTCTTCGTTATTAGTCCCCTAGAATAGTTTAGAAGCAAAAATTTCTTCGTAGGGTTAATTTTGAAGATTTTAGGTTTTTGACCCTTTGTTCGGGATTCGTGCTCTCGTTTTTTAGCTTAATTTCGTAATTTTTAGGTTTTTCTTAATCGTTTTTGTTTGTTATTGTTTAATTTAACTTTCCACACTCTCAAATCATTTCTCTCATTCAAACTCCAATCTTCCGACTGTATCGATTTTCCAGCACAGCCTCGTTGGGGATTAACGACCCGGGAAAAGTCTATACTGCTTCCTGGTTTTATTGATTTGTTGTTTTTTATATATATATTTATATATTTTATTATATATTATATATATTATAGTTTAATTAATTAACAATCAATTTTTGGCGCCGTTGCCGGGGAGGCTGTGATACCGACTATCGTTGCTGTTGATCATTTGTGTTTGAAGCTGTGAATATTATCTAAAAAAAACCAAAAGTACAAAAATATTTTCATTTTCTTTTTAGTATAATTATCATTTAAAAACTAAAAAAAAGAAAAATCAAAAATATAAAAACATTGTCTTTAATTATCAATAAAATTCACAAATTGGTAAAATACCAAAATATAATATTCTCAACTGAGGTATTATCATAATAACTTCCGGTGAACTTGTTGGTTCCCAATTCGAACAAAAGATTTAAAAACTTGCCTTTTGTGTCACTAGCGAGGTACGGTTCACCTTTTAAAAGATAAACAAACTCTAAGAGGGGTATAAGGCGGGTTGTTCCTAGGAACTACGACCCTAAAGGAAAAAGGTTTTTAATAGCTTCGCGCTTTCCTATTCCTCCGCTCCTTTGTGCGTTTTTCTTTTCGAAGAGTTACCGAGAAGCTTGTCGATTATTAGGTTTAAGTTGTCTTTATCGTTGTCCGTTATTAAAATAAATTGTGAATTTACTTTTGATAAACCAAAAACCAAAAAAAATTAGTGTAAATTTTCCTTTTTAGTGCATGCGCACTCGTTCCCAATCTCGCAATCTTCATAATCAACAACACCAGGCCCCACCTCCTGTTGTTGAACCTTTTAATCTTGAAGAACCATTTGAAAATCCACCTCCTCCCCCACCTCCAATGGATGATCAACGTACTATGGCTCAGTTGCTTGAAGCACCCACCGCGGGTTACGAGGATGCCATCGTTGTGCCCGAAATCACCGCGGACAACTTTGAGCTTAAGCACGGTCTGCTTAACCTCGTTCAAAACAAGCAATTCTTCGGACATGACAAAGAAGATCCTCATGCCCACATCCGATATTTCAACAAGATCACTTCTACGATGAAGTTCCCGAACGTCCCGAGTACGTCGGTAAAGCTTATGCTTTTCCCATTTTCCCTCGAGGGGGCAGCCCGGATTTGGCTTGAAAAAGAACCCCCTCGATCGATTCAAACATGGGATGATCTTGTCTCAAAATTCATCAACAAATTTTTCCCTCCTTCTAAAACCACAAATCTTCGAAATGAAATCACGAGATTTCAACAAAGATTTGATGAGACGTTTTATGAAGCATGGGATCGATTTAATGATCTTCTTCGGGCATGAAATATATGTCGATGACATTATATTCGATTCGACTTGTCAAGACATGTGTGATGAATTTGCCAAAATCATGCATGATGAGTTCGAGATGAGCATGATGGGTGAACTTAACTTCTTCCTTGGACTACAAATAAAACAAATGGAAGACGGTATCTTCTTTAATCAATCTAAATATATTACAGAAATGCTTAAGAAATTTGGTTTAGAAGATTCTAAACCAATGAAAACCCCTATGTCCTCCGATACTAAACTCACGAAAGACGAAGAGTGTGAGTTGGTAGATAGTACCAAGTATCGAGGCATGATAGGTAGTTTATTATACCTAACGGCAAGTAGGCCTGATATCATGTCTAGCGTCCACCTTTGTGTCCGCTTCCAAGAGGATCCCAAAACCTCTCATCTTGAAGCGGTTAAGCGTATCTTCTGATACATTAAAGGCACTATGTACTTAGGATTATGATATCCTAAGGGGACCGGCATAGAAACCGTAGTATATTCTGAATCTGATCATGCAGGAGATTATGTGGACCTAAAGAGCACTAGCGGTTTTTGTACGTTCATGGGATGTTGTTTAACATCTTGGTTCTCAAAGAAACAAACCGCTCTTGCTATATCCACTACCGAAGCGGAATACATAAGCACCGGAAAGGCATGTCAACAAGCACTATGGATGAAACAAGCTCTCATTGACTACGATGTATGACTCGATGATGTTCCCATCATGTACGACAACAAAGGCGCGGTTGACCTTAGCAAAAACCTGGTGCAACATTCTCGTACCAAACACATCGAAATACGTCACCACTTTCTTCGTGATAATGTCCAGAAAGGACATATCTCTATCAAAAAAGTGACGTTCGTCGACAACATCGCCGACATCCTCACTAAACCCCTTAAACGTGAATCGTTTAACTATGTATGTCTTGGTTTAGGAATAATGGAACGCATTCCATAAATCTTATAAGTTCGCTTCTCCTTATTCTAGTTTTGATTCTAGTCCGTGTTCCATTCCGTGTTGTGACAACTTAAATACTTCATCCGAAGTACTATAAGTATTTTTAATTCGCGAAATGCAAATTAAAACGTCACTCATCCGTGTAAAATTTTCGTCACAAACTAAGTCAAAAACCCATCGCTGAGGGCGGCCCCCATAACTAGGCGGCCCCCCAATATATTTGGGACCACCAAACGATATGAGACCACCACCAGCAAGACACCATATAAAACAAAAAATTTTCAAAACACAAAAACAAACACTCCTTTATTTGCTGCCATTGACGAACATGACCCAAAACCCATCAAAACTCAAATTCAACCATTAAAACATCAATTGAAGATCAAATCAACACTAATAATCAATCCTAATATCACAAAGATCATCAATTGTAAGTCATTTTATCTATTTTCTTTCAATGTGACGGCTAGGGTTCAGATAAACACCAAAAATAAAATTAGATTTCATGTTTTCTTTAATTTTTGACAATTAGACAACTAGGATACAATGAATAACTAATACTTCCCGTAAGATTATAGAATTTGCATACACTAGTGAATTTGTTGTAAAATTAATATTGAACCAAAACCCTAATTTTATTTTCAAATCACTCACGTTAGGAACAAAACAAAATTGTTGTTATGCATTGTTAATCCAATATAACGTTTTCAAACACATGCATAATGATCTCATGAACAAATTTCAAGATACATAATTCATATGTATTTTTTGACTTGTTTGGAAGAGCAAAATCTATCTAAAACCATTTGGATAACGCTTGATATTATGTTTTAGGTAGATACTCGTTACCCACACTTGTTGCATATAGGCACATACTAGGCATCTCGTTAAATGAAGGAATCTCACTACAATTATCTTTTCCAATTTTAGGTGAAATGACTTTGGAAGATGAATTACGGTACACAAAATCATACGTTCCAACAATCTCAAATGAAAACTATATTCCTGATATCTTAAAACCCATCATTCGAAACCTAGAATGTAGTTCAATCCATGAAGGTCGTCTTATATCTCCTGAATCCAATAAATACGATAATATTCAAACCCTTTTTCAAGTTATAAACCTTTCGAAAATATATGAACTCCATGAAGAAATTTTTCCAAGATTTCTACTTGAATTTTATTCTTTAATGGAAATCACCAAAGATGACAATCTAAACATCTTCTTAACATTTTGGGCATTGAAAAGAACATTTAAGTTCTCACTTGAGTTATTTGCCTCAATTCTCTCTATTCCATGTGAAGGAGAATGTTCTTACTCTGAAGAACCCTCTCTCGACTATTTAAAAACTAATCAAGAGTCAAACACACCTTATCAAACACACATTCCAACACCAAAGGAAATTATCCAATCAATCACAACAACCGGACAAATAATTTTTCCAAGCATAATCCTTAAGGAAGAACTTCGTCATGACATGAGATCTTGGAATGAAATCATTCAAGATAATGCCTTTGGCACTCAAAACGACTCACCATTTCTTCCTGCATCATCATGTCACATGATGTATTGTATTCTAACAAGTACTCCCTTTAACTTTGTCTACTTTCTAACCAAACGAGTTAAAAATATTAAAAATCAACCAAATTCTTTAATGCCATATGGAATGATCATAAAGAAATGAGAAATGAGGAAAATTGCTTTATGTCATTATTATTTATATTATTTACTACCGTATAAATCTATTAGTACTTGAACATATACTATGTGGTATCTTAGTACTTAGTATGGGCAACATAACTTGCCATCGATTATCTTTCAATTTTATCATCCTAAACCCATGCTTGCATGCACCTTGGTACACTTTTGCTACATATATGATACTATGCATGCTTATCCTTTAGTAAATTTGACTACATATGCTTCCCTTATAGATCTTAAGATAGTTGATATTGTGATTTTGATTATTAAGTACTAGATGATTTATGATGAAATAGGATTGACTAAAAAAGGGGAAATCTAGGTAATTTTTTAGGACTTACAACAAAATCAGGAGAACTGGAAAATTTACTTTCTTTAGAAAATAGCCCCCATAAATCAAGGGCGGCCCCCTAATATATCCGGGACCGCCATGTATATATGGGACCGCCATCAGAAGTCACAGAAATTTTACTATGATTCCTGATTTTCTGTGTAGTTGACCATTCTTTCTTAGACTCAGCTAAACCTTCTGCTTTTTGCTAAACCACTTTTGGAATATGAAATTCAACTCTCATGCTTTTCCACTTTAATCCTTTAATACCTAATAAAATAAGTCATCCTCCCCACTTCCATTATCATCTTCATCTTCCACAAACCATTCTACCATAAACTCCACCAATGCTTCTTCCTCTAACCCTTCCAAGAAAATTAAACTAACCATAATCCCTCCTAGACAACTATTTGTCAACATCTCTAGTGATGAAGATACCACCACCACACCTTCTCCCACAACAACTTCCTCATCTCCAATTCCTCCAAATGCACCATCCAAAACTCCATCAACCAATGACACCTTAACAAGTCAAGAAGATACACCATCTCCCTTTTAATCAAAACTTCAAATTTCACCACCATCCTCTAATGAACCAACTTCTCCTCAACCTTTAAACCCTCAACCAATTCAAAGTCATCCTTCTTTGGATATTACTATCTCACTATCACCTTTTGAAAATCTTGAACCACCATCACAACCATCTCTACCACAACCTCAACCACCTATCACGGGCCATCCTCTTTTCTACAACTATCATGACTATCATGGGTCCACTTGCATATGTTGCTTTCATAACCGAAATCTTTTCTTAACCTTAAGAGATGAGATGAATATCATGTTTGCTCATCTTGAATATCTTCTCACTACCGCAATCACCACCACCTTGAAATGTTTTATAAAAAATTCTCATAAATGTGTCACCCAATATCTTTTGCTAAAAAGGTCGTCCCTAATGAAATCATGAATCATCAAGGACATATTTTCTTTATTTGTCTAGATTGTAGTATAACTTATGAATTAATACTTCCTTGCTTATTTTAGCTCTATTACATGTTGTATTAGCTAATTAATCATATCTACTTTTGTATGAGTTTCTTAGTTATGGAATGAAACTCCTTATGGGTGACTTAATCTCCAATTATGTTTTCAAGATATATGTCTTGCTCTTGTACCTCTAACTTTGTTTTGTAGCAAACAATTTTCGTAAGATCGATCCTTTGGTGCCCCAAAATAAGGGGGAGCTCACATCAAGGGGAATCTTGATATCGTTGATTTCTTTCTCACCTCTACAATTCAACGATCATCCTTTTTGAATTCGACAAAAAGGGGGAGAAATGGAACAAAACTCATTAATAATTTGACCTTCAATTTTATTTAAAATGATTTTATATTTTGTTATCATCAAGAAAGAGGAGATTGTTAATACAAATAATGTCTAAAAATGTTATTTATATTTTTTGACCTCTCAATGTTTTGATAATAACAAAATGTAAAAACGTTTACGATAAAAATAAACGTTCACAAATTATTAATTGTAAAATTCCATTTCTAAGATTAGTGATCACTTAAGGTATGAATAAACAAAAATCATTAAGCATGATTAGTGATCAAGAAAATATTTTTCTCCTAACCCTCACTTTTATTCTACAAAAGTATTTTCTCAAAAATACATTTACAAAATATTTTCTAATTAAAAGAAATTTTTTATTAAAAACTTAAAATTTGAAATTCAAATTTTCCCCCCAAAATGGAAGGTTCCATAACAGATACAACCTTCCCCACAAAAAGACAAAAACATGAGCGTAGTCTACCTGGCGGCCACCTTATAGGCCTGGCGGCCTCCAGATATATCTGGGACAGCCCCCAGGTGACCATTAGAATCTCCTGGCTATAAATACTACTCTATTGCTGGCAGAAAATAAGCTCTCTTTGCACGAATTTTCTTAACACTTCTTTCTCTCTAAAAAAACCTTATTTCCCTCACTAAATATCTTGATCACTAACATCTCTTGATCTGGTTTCAAGTGATCCATTCTTATCTTCTTCATCTCATATTTCCTCTCTATCAAGTGCAAGAGAAGAACACTCGTATTCGCCAAGAAACGAAGTGTTGATTAGTGATCTCTTCTCTCTTCTTTTAAGTATCAAATCTCTATTATATCTAGCTTGTGTATTTGTGTGATTCGGATATTGTGTAGATCTGATAGTGTAGATCTTGTGAGTGTATGTATCTTATGAAGTGGTAGATTGGTTCTAGCTAAGATTAAGACTCAACATTTAGCTTAGTGTCGGAAAATAACATAAGCGACGTGTAAACGGTTTTCTTCGCCTAAAGGGAGCTTGTTGACATAGTGAAATCTAGAGTAGGATACTCAAGGAGTGAAGTAGAGCGAAGAGGAGCTTCGTAGCCGAACCACTATAAAATCTTGGTGTCTTGGTTTGATTGTTCCTTTCCTTATCTCTTTACATATTATTGTCATTGTTATTTAGGCTTAGTTTAGATAGTTATTGTTTGTTCATAATGTTGGTTGATTAAACATACAACTCGAATCTAAACATTTTGAAAGCAAACCTTTGAAAACAAAAATGAACTTGTTAACTATTCAACCCTCCCTTCTTGTTTCCACACTGTTAACTGCTACTATACGCCATATCCAGCAAAGAATATATGGCGTATCAGCGCCAGCTCATCACAAGAATACGCGTAAAAGATCAATTCCCTATTTCGCGTATCACTCTTCACCTATACGTCGTATGCACAACTGGCCATCAATCAAAGATATGCAATTAATGTGATTGATGGTAATTAATCTTGATTGATTTGATCTTATCGCGGACTTTAAGGAAATTAACCCTATACGCCGTATGCACCTCTCTCCATATGGTGCATCCAAGCAATTTTTAGACACTATAAATACGAGGTTCAAAAATAAGTTTCAGTGTGAAAAAAATAAAATTCTCTATATCATACTCACTGAAGTCGAATTTTCCAAGACACTAGAAGCAGCCAAGGTCAAGCACCAACCACCATTCCATAGAAGACATCGTGTAATTCTTACTTTCTTAACCATTCAGTTTTCAATTGTTTGATCACGCTTGTAAAATTACAATGATTATGGGCTAATACCCTCGAGTATTAGCCATGTTAATGAAGTTTACAATGTTTGGTTTGTTTTAATCAAACTTGCTTAATTTATCGTTGTTGTTTAATTATGTTTATCGCCTTATACTTGTTTATGTGCTTGTACGTGCGACCTATCATTTAACTAGGTCTAGTGAGACTTAACCCGTAATCTAGATGCTGAGATAGCTCTCCTTGTTATGTTTTGTATGCCCAGACCAATAGGATCACAAATGAAACCCTGTCCTCACCCTTTGATTATGAGCTTAGTTTGACCGACAGGTAACCTGATAATTGTTCAACAAGTATTTTCTTAATTAATTGGTAATTGATTTGGGTGGTGGACTACCGGCGTATAAAACAACATCAAGCAATAAGTGGGTAAAGTCCCGATGGGCTAGGGTATTAACAGGATCACCACTACTTTAATTCCCTAAGATAGATTATAATTAAACTAAAGGATGCTTTATGCGGATGCGTTAATCGTGACAGGATTGTTCGTATCTAGGTCTTAGGAAGAAGAATCGCCTAAGTCTTAAGAATGATATGTCGCCTCAAAATAAGTAGCCATTGCACTAAACAAACAAACCAAATTGTAATCAGATTTAACATGGTTAATACAGTTTTCTATTATTTGGCTTGTACCGCTTCTTTGTCTTACGATTGTTTGCTTTTGTGTTTATTGTGTTTAGGATTAATCTTTGTCACCACTAAACCTGTAGCAGTCTCTCAGGCTGAAAACCCCCTATTACCTCTAGTAAATATGTATAGCATAGGTTTAACAAGTAATTAGACTAATCTAGATAGAATAAAATACTGATAGAATATTAGGTTAACGTTCGCTTTTAGTGTTTGACACCCTACTTGCCGCGAAGCTACATCTTGACCGGGTACACTACCTGTTAAAGTGTTGTCTTTAGGTTTGTCAGCTAAATATAAATGTAAAACTTGATAAAAACGAAACACTACACACACGATGACACATCAAGTTTTTGGCGCCATTGTCGGGGAGTGAATAGTTTAATCTTTATTCTTATTAGTGTTTTTAACCTTTAACGTGTCTAGTGTAAATTTATTAATCTAATTATGATTGCTAATTGTTTAGTTTAATCGTGTGTTTAATTTAATTGCATTATTGTGTTTTCTGATTAATCACCTGATACGGCGTATCCACCAGTTAGATGCGGCGTATCTAACCTTCTACTCAGGACTGCGTATTGTTTTTACAGTCTAAACGGCATATCTGTTCCCTAAAAATGATTCGACGTATTCTATAAACTCAATACGGCGTACTGCTATTCAATAAACCCATACAACATATTCTGTTCTATAGAATACGGCGTATTGGTCATCTGATACAGCAACCAGAACCTAAAATTGATTTCCGTGTTTATATTTCTGTATTCCTTTTTGAAAGAGCATATCCTACTGATTGATTCTCTGTTTCTGGTGGTGCATCACACGCACTTCTACTAAAGAACTACTTATACCTTTTGAAAACCCGGAACGAGTACTTCGCTCAAAAAGGAAGCATTTCGAAACACCAAGCTTAGCAGAATCGAATTCACCTGAGTTTGATTAAATTTCTGAAATCAAAGAGCACATTGAAGAAGAAGAAGCTACAAAAATAATGGCGAAAACAATGGAACAATATATGAGCAAAACCCATGGCGAATTCAGATCGGGCGTTGCTAGGCCCACGATTGATGCCGATACCCAATTTGAACTAAAGGGGCAATTTCTCAAAGAACTTTGTGACAATACTTTTAGTGGTTCATAACACGAAGATGCAAACAAACACATCGAAAAGGTCCTAGAGATTGTTGACTTATTCCACGTCCTAAAAATAACTCAAGATCAACTCATGCTTCGTGCCTTTTATAATACCTTGTGTTTTTCAGGTCATATTACGAACCCAGTTATTTCATTTTCCTTTTAATTACTAGGTTTGTGTGTTTACTTCCGTATAAACCACGCTAGTTAAATCGCGTAGGTATCAAACATTATCGTTAAGCTAGGATTTTGACCTAAGCTCATTAAGACTTTACCTGAATCCTTCTTACTAGTCATTTAATTTATATTTCGCGTCAAGAAAACTACTTACTGTCATTTAGATTATTTGCTCATCAAGAAAAGTTTCTTGATTTCGTTCACTAAATTTTTCCAAGTAAAAATGTTCTAAAACAATCTACGCTAAACATAACTCTTAATAAAAGCTAAGAATAAAAAATCATGTATTCCCATAAACTATGTACATGTGCCGATTTCTCCATACATACATAAATTCACATCTAAAACATATTAGATAAACACAAGACTTATAAAGCCTCTTTTATGCATCCTTTTATCCAACATGAAAAAGCCTACAAACTCTTTTATAAAACCCACGCATACTCGTGAATGTTAAGCAGCCATATCATCGGTTTTGCCTCCAAGTCTCAAATAGTGTTCACCTTTAAATCACTATACACAGATCGAATGAAACACAAGAAACCCTTTACCCTAATTGCCTCTACATACACTTGTGCTCACCTCTTTAGACTAGCCCACTTACCTTTATATTCAGTTATAAAACCTTAGTCGAGTATGGTGTCTTCACAAGACCTACACAACTTAAAATCATCAACTCTCACAATCTTTAATCCTTTTGTTTTCTGGGTTCGCTTCATACAGATACACACCACCCTTACACCTTCACCCTCTCCATAAGCCCTAGAAACCCTAATCTTAAGAAACCTTAATTTGATTTCTTTGAGGTTCGTTCTTCTTGCAAGCCGACCACACAAAGACAAGCGAGCAACAAGCGTGTTTGGTTCATAAGAGGCACAAGTGGTCACGGTTAATATTGGATTGGGTGTCGAGTTATATTCATGAGGAGTAAAGAGTTTAGTCATTCATTGTGGAAAGCCTCCTACACGTTCAATCTTGAGCATTATGAGCTATTACTCCTTATCACCTATCTTAATATGCAATATATATGTCATTAGTATGTGCTTGAAACCTGTTATGAAACAAAACCCACTTTTAAATACTTTCTGATGTATATCGAAAATAATAAGTAAAGCCCCATAAAACTTATGATAGGTTAATTAAACATGGACATAATGATGCGAAGGTATTAGGTTTAGGGAAGACCAGTCATTATAGATTAGACATAGTAGCTGGATAAAAAGAAAAAGGCATATGTACGTTACATTGTTATAAACCTAGCCCTTGCTTGTAGTTAACTTTAAGTACCATGTGCGACCCTTAAACTTGAAGAATATAAAATGACTTAATTATTTTCAAAAGTAGGACATGTGACCTGTGTTTTGCCCCAGGAATCACTTATTTTCATCATGTAGTTAAGCAGTAATAAGGTCTAAAAGTTGCATGTAGAACCTGCCACTTCACCCTCCTTTTGCAAACAGCCAACGAGTCACTTTTCCTTGAATTATTGTGACGCGTGTACTAACTAAAATAACGAACCAAGTGTTTCTAAATAAAGTCCAAAGTACTAGCTTTAATTGGGAATAGGAATCACTTTATTTCGTTTAATAACTAGCCCGTAATTCACACTTAAAAATGGATGCTCGTCACTGGTGTCGACAAATTGTCAAACACTTGGTGTGCATACAGCCACGACTGCATGCGTGTGCACCTACCTTTCGACTCATTTTCAAACTAGATAACGACCCCGTCATGCAAAACTTATAAAAGATAAGTAGTAGCCAGTAGGTCATAGATTAATGAGGTATTTCTATTTTGGCCTAATTTTGAATATCAAGGCTACAATCTGCCTTTAAAAGTCTGACCACGCAAGCACCATAAGCTGAAATAACTTAAATATTTTCTAAGTATAAAACTGCCATGCGACCCGCACATATTTAGCCTCATTTTTAAATACTTATACAAAGTTTTTAGACGAAACTTACTTAATGAAAGTTGTAGACTACCCAACTGAGATTTCAAATATATTTTTACTTTTCAATATCGTCAACTAGCGAACCTGTAATTTAGTCGTAAAACTCTAAGTCGGTCCATGTTAAAACTTAGAAAAATATACGCTTAACTCAAATAGTAAACGTTAATGTTTCGTCAAATTAATTAATGTACTTAGAGACCAAACCAAGGGCTGACCTAAACTAATATTTTAAAGTATATATGACCTAGTTTCATAAATGTCCGAAGTCGTAAATTATATACTTATGGTTTGACCGCGTTGACCCGATAAAGTTGATCATTCTTAAAAACGAGAAATTGTTTTCAAGTATCATTATTTCAAATATAGTTCAAGCACACACTAGGGACGAGATTGCAAGTATTTATATTATTATTTTTCTGTTTAGTAAATATGTATTATTTATTCATAGGTTGCGGATAAAGCCGTTTGCATCGTTTTTCGTACCATTACTTTGCTTCTACGTTATCATTACTTGATATGAGTTTATAGTCCCCACTTTTATGCCTTTTTAATCATTTATCATATCTCGAGGGATGAGATCATGTTTTTTTTACAAACTGGATGCAAGTACATTTTAAATTCACATATTACGAGTTTGTCTAAGTAGCTATAACCCACTATGCCCATCATCATGAACTGTTAATTGCATAGATGTAATTGTTAATTGCATTATGTGAGCGTGAATGTTATGAATATATCTATTTAGGATTAACATCCCCGTTCAGGCAAGTAGAGCTTGCTAGTTTACCGGTTGGCCAAAAACGACGAACATATACCATTTGGACTCATGGATGTTACGGGTTGAACATCTACATTGGGCAAAGTCATTTATATGTATTTGATATACATACATTGTTTAGCTTCGGTGTCATGAGCTTATTGCATTTCATAATACATTTTTGTGATATTGTATTTGTTACTTTATTACAGGGAAATCTTGCTATCCACTTCATTAACTTTATAAGCTTACAAATTCACCAACATTATTGTTGACAATTTAAACATGTTTTTTAATATGTGCTTAATTACACATATTTTATATCCAATAAAACGAGCCTAAATGACCAAAAACAGACAAAAACTGCCAAATATATGTTTGTTTTGCATTTGTATTGTGCAGAAAATGGATATCACACAAAAGGACAAAAAATAAAGCCAAAAACGACAAAACCGAGCACGGAATGGAAAAGTGTGAAAAGACGAAGCCAAATCGAAGCCAAATTAAAGCCAAATCGAAGCCAAAAAGTCAATCAAGCCAAAAAGTCAAACTATCAAAGTCAAAGATAACCCTGACAAAATCAGAGTCAACTCCGAGAAACTAAAGCAGAAAAGACAACTTGAGGGATCACAATTTCTAAATCCCCAAAGTTGTTAAAAAGAGATAAAAGACTACAAGGGCTAAAATTGCTATTTATTTGAAATATAACTTTAGGGGCCAAACCTGCCAAGCCCTTAAAGTTATATTACCACAACGACTGACTTTGCAAAAGGACTTATAACTCTTAAGGGTTAAAGCTGCCAAGTCCTAAAACTCTTAACAACATAAGGACCATGGTTGCAAAAACATACATATCCACGAGGGGCCAAACTTGTCACTACCCAAACCTTCACCCTGATACCTTTAAAACAACATTTCCTGCCCAAATTAATCCTAACACCCTTCACGGGTTTCATCTCCAATCTTTTACCCTGCACCTCTTCAACAGCTTGGTTAAACACATCCTCCCCACTCCACTAAAACTCTTAGTCTTGTATAAGTGCCATGTTGGCAATCCTACCACTCCCCAACACATTTTGATGGCTATGATTTACTCTCAAGAAGCACAAGTTGATTTAAAGGCTGAGATGAGCTTTGTCAATTTATCTCACACAACAAACACAACTTTGGAAGTGTCTCACAAAGAAAACACAAGCTGCAAGACCAAGAAATGAAGAATTTGGCTATAAAAGGATCCCTTGTAGTTCATTTACAAGCCCTCTGAGTTTTTACTTTTAATGGAAGTCTTTTTTTTCAGCTTATTTCAACTTATGTCAGCTTATTGTAACTTTTATTTCACTCTTGTACTCTTTTGAAAGATTAATTAAAGTTTGAAGGTTTTTAAGTTAAATTCCAATTTTGAATTCCAAGATCTAAGTCTTTAAACTGTGTTAAGTTATGTTAAAAAGCTCTTATATTAGATTATTGTCAAGTAACTTATAGTAATTCACCAAGAGATTTAAGTTAATTGATTTGAAAAACCAAAAAAAATCACTCTCAAATACCATAGATTAAATTTTGGAAGATAAGCTAATCATAGAAGGGCTTATAGACACCACCAGCTTATCTTTGATAAGCTGGAGATTGTAGACAAAGCTTTTAATAGCTTATTAGCCCTTGTTTAGAGCAAAGGGTATTGTAAGTCATTTTTCTTTTAATTTAAGCTTAATTTTTTGCATTTGCTTATTTATAGCTTATTTCTTATTTGAGTATGCTTATTTATGCTTAATTTTTATATATAAGCTTCTGTCTTTGAGACCCATAACTTAATTTGCCCTAAATCAGCATAAAAAGACAAATTCAGAAATTAAAGGGGTGTTTGGATCAAGGGTTAAAATGGGTCAAATTGGCTTGTGTCATGGGTTAAGTCATTTACACAGTTTCATATAGTAAAATCTAGGTCTAATAAGTAGGTTAATTAGCTTTTTATAAGAAAAATATCAAAAACCAAGTTTAAATTAGCTATAGTTTGAATCTGGTGGAAATTTATGCTTTAGAATAGCTTATTTTTTTATCAAATGCATAAAGTAGCTTTTGGCCCATGTTTTTGAGTCTCAAATGGATGTGTTAATGCATTAGTTAGGTTGTTTGAACCTTGCTCTCATAAATTTTTAGTCATAACCAAATCTGTCTAAGTTTTCATTGTCAAAAAAAGGGTCAATTACAATTAAGCTTTTGAGGCTCTTAAAACTATTTTTAGCTTTCAAAATTCTAACTTAAGCTCATTGGGAGCTTAAGTTCATCTGTTTTAACTTGGATTTACAAATCTAGTTCTTTTGGCAGCTTATTTCAAGGGCTGCAAAGAGCCCTTGGGGTCTTCCAAAAAGGGGTCATTAAGCTCCCCTGGTACAAAAGCCAGACTATAAGCCAACTTTTCTTGGCTTATTTAAGTTAAATAGATTGAATCTTTTTACTTTTTAGATAGCCAATAAGCTCATTAACAAGACCCTAAAAGCCCAGACCTTAAGACACCTTCTAAGTGGCTTAATTTTAAGCCAAAAGTAGGCCTTTTGGCTGTTTTTCAAACAGTTTTAAACTCAAAAGCTCAATTGGCTTATTTGAGCTTATGGCTTAGTGATTTTGCTTATTTCTTAATGCATTAGGTATCTTAAGTTAGTTTAGATAGTTTTTTAGGAATTTCAGCTTAATTTGAGCTCATTTGAGCTTATTTCTTAATCTGCCAAACCCAAACAAGTCCCCTGGTGCTGAGAAGTAAATAAGCCATTTCTGGCTTATTTAATGCTTTTTAATTATTGTTTTTTGTGCTTATGTGCTTATCTTGCTTTCTTCTTAGCCTGTGATTGCTTTTCACCAATTTCCTTTGGCTTATTTGTGCTAAAAAGTAATTAGAATAAGTCCCTTTGTGCCCTTTTTTTTAAGCCATTCTGTCTGTCATAGCCATTTTTCAATAAGCTTTTCATTGCTTAGTTTTTGTTCAAAATAAGTTTAGATTGCTTTTTCTTAAAGTATTTTATGTCCTCTTTTCCTTTTTATAGCTTATAGGTTCTTAAAAGACATTTCTTGTGCTTATTTATAAGCTCAAAGATGCCCCCTTGTCTGTTTTTGTATCAATAGCTTATTAAGCTTTCATTAGCTTATTTTTCTTTCCATTTAGCTCAATTTCATCTGTATTTGCTTATTAGGATTAGATTAGTATAATTTAGCTTATTTCTCTTTTTAGTTTGCTTATTTTCTCTTTTAAAAGTAAAAAAGAAAAGCCCTTTTAAGCCTTTGGCTTAATAAGCCATTCTGCCTGTATTGATTGCCTTTTGCAGCTTATTTATAAGCTTTTGTAAAAACTTGTAGTTAAGAAAATTGCTTATTTATAAGTACTTTTTAAGTAAAAAAAAATTGTAAAAAATAAAAATAAAAGGGGAAGCTTGGAAGTCAGGGGTGAGCTAGGGCTCGAACCCCCGACCTCAACAAGCCTCAACCCTCTTAACACCACACTCTAATACCATCTGCGCCCTTGGGTCTTTTGCGTTAGACCTTGGGTGCATTTGGTACTTAAGGGGGGTTTTAGTCCCATAAGCTTATAAGCTGTCATAGCTTATTTCGCAGCTTATTCAATAAGCTGTGCTATTTTTTTTTATTTTTCATAGGATCATTAAGCTCTCAACTAATTTGTGTAATTTTTCTAGATTTTTTTTATAAACATTTAGGGTGTGCTTGGTTGGATGTTTTAGATGGTAATCAATGATAATTATAATGAAAAGTGATGCTTGGTTTCTTATAATGCATTTTTTTCATTACCTAAAAGTGAGTATAACCCATTACTCACCAAATTGGGGGTATTAGAAAATGGTTACCCACTTATCCTTCTTTTTACCCACGATCAACCTTCCTAAATTTTAGCCCATTTATCTTTTATTTTTTTTATATTGTAAATTGATATATTTTTTTGTTACCAGATTGATGTATATCAATTTCTAACGTAAATTTCATACGACTATTGATGTCTGCTCCAAAAAATCATATATTTTTATGTATATACATAAAGTTTATACCATATGTACTTATGTAAAAGATGTGTTTACAGGATATCATACGTAATACATATAAATTATAATTTTATTACCTTTAGACTTTTTAACAAAATTCTACAAAGACTACTATGTATAAAAATATATACAGTAAATAATTTGCAAATGATTGTAAAGACATGTTAAAAATTATATATCAATGAACATATTAAGGAGATTCACTTACTAGTATGTGTGTGCTTGTAACGACGGACCCAGAAAATCATACCTTCCGGAAAACCATATATATTTTATTTAGTGAATTTTGACTTCTTTGCCTATGGTCAAAGGCAATTGGCTTGATTATTTTCCACTCTCTATTATTTATATATATACTATTGCGAATCACAAACATACATTGATCTTGGTTCAGATTCAAAATGCATCACAACGATTAGGTTTCAAGATAAAAGAATTTATACACCTGAGACCCATACTAGCCGGGAGTTACCCGTTATACTTAGTAGGCATGTATAAATAACTAGCCTTGACAGGATCTAGGGAACTTGCTTCACTGCACACGCTCACGTATTGTGACATTGGCTTCGTGCAGGACCTTTGGCGGGTCCCTGCTGTCTCTTCGAACTCTCTTCATTGAGTCTGAAAGTCTCTTCAACAGCCTTCAGTGCATCTGATGAAACTGTTCTGCCTTCTGCGACTTATGCGCTTGCATCTTTGTAATCACCGCTGCCTCCTGACGTCTGCTCCTTTAGCTCTGTAATCACATGCCTGCTGTGCTACCTCCTGAGTACGTAACGTTATAACTAAGCACACGCTGAAGGTTACTCGCTTCCATAGTTCATCGCCCAGCCTCTCGAGCATCATGGCCTCGATGACTCTTCGAGCCTAGCAGTTATGAGCATGTGCATCGCACACTATCCTTATAAAGATGTTGAGCACGAACAGCCATCAGCTGTCTCTCGACTGCTTATCATCCATCCTTGTATATATTTAGTATGTGTCCTATCTAACCTATTCTCAAACGTCTGTCTCATCCTCTGGCCTAAAACTCTGCCACATCCCGGTTTCTTTGTGTCCCCTGTATGGCACTCAACTATCTCATCCCAAGAAGTTGGTGATCCCATATCCAACTATATTATCTCGAGATCACGACTGACTCTCCCTATCTATAGTGGCAACCAAAAACCTAGTCTGCCCTAAGACAATCCAGCTCAGTCTTGAAACAGCAGCAGACGAGATTTAGTCTGCGGACCCCGGTAAATCTAGGACCAGAGCGGATAACTAACCTCTTTTGATGGTGGTAAACGCGCGGTAACATCGGGTCTGTTGCCTCGTACTCGCGCACTCGTAGTGAGTATATTTCATTGGTGGTGTGTACCTGACTAAATGGTGCATCTGGTCTGGTGTGGGAAAGTATGATGGGTGGTGGTAATGGTAGTAAACATGGGTATGTAGTAGAGGCCTCGGCCTCAGCCGGATCATCGCAGCTCGATTAGGCCCAACGGTTTACGAATAGGGACTAGCAGGTGGTTGATGGAGTCAACACAGGCACTGGTGCTTTGATGATAATGGTAGCTGGTGGGTGGATAATTTGAAGGTAGTGGTGTGATATGGTACGCTCAGATGTGGTGATTAGTATCGGGGGTAGTGGTGGTGGAAGGTATCTGGAGAAAGTGGTGATGACCATAAAGAAGTGGTGATGATTGGTGGTGGGAGTAGGATAGCATGAAGTCTCTCAACATCTTCCCTACGAGAAAGTGGATATCCGGTTGTCTCATCCTGGGATGGACTATCTAGCAGTAACGCGATATGCATGATGTCGGTGGTGGTGTTACTTGTTGCCGCCAGGATCGTTCGGTCACAAACGGCTTAGTCTCCTCAACAGATAGGGCCCGATCAACAGCGGGTAAAGTAACAGCTGTAGAGTCGGCAGGAGCTGGGTGCTCCTACTCCTCCTCATCCCCCTTAATATCAACCTCCTCTTCTCTCGTCATCATCGATGACTCATCCTCATCATCACCATCGTCTCCTATGTCTGCAGGATAATCGGCAGGATCCTCCTTAGGGTCCTCATCATCATCCTCCTCCGGATCCTCCTCAGGATCTGACTCAAGAACATAGCCTAATGAATCAGCAGTAGGTGAGACAGCAACAGGATAGTGGCTGACTCCTCATCTATGGAAGTAATCTCATCCTCTGTGGCACTCGCTCTCTCACCTCGGGATATACAGGCTCTCAGAACAAAACTCTGTAAAGGTGGGTACTCCAGGATTATATCTTCCCGATCACATATCAGGAGATGACGGGGCCTGAAAAGCAGCTACCACATATGCATACGGATCCTCTGGCATCACAGGTGGTCCATCGACTCCTGGAGATCCGATGTTTGACAAACTCCGAAATGGGGACTGGACAACTATAGCCATGTGTATGTAACAGTGGTAATCCTCAGGAATCGACGTGACAGTTATCGTCGACTCATCAAAATAGCTTATGATCTAGTATTTAATATAAGACTTTTCTCTAGTTAATATACATTTTAGTATCATAACATGTATTATCAATCTGATGCTCTAGTCCAACCAACTATGCAAAAAATAGTGTTTGATTATGTATGTTATGTTAAGTTAGGCCTCGTGGACAAAATCCCTTTGTCATGAATGCAATGTTTGAAAATCGGTTTATAGTCACCCCCCTCCCGACTCTCCCCCCTTCTTACTCTCCCCCGCTGTCCCCCACCCATAGTTCTCTATAACCTTGGCCTCTGACTACCCAATCTAATAACTACCTTAAATTGGTATCCTAAATTTTATAAATTTTATTGAAATAAATAACAACACAATTTTGCGGTCGCAGGCGAAATATAGGGTCCTGGCGTGTTACTTCAATGAACAAATACACACATGTTATATTTAAAATTGGGACCAAAAGTACGTTTTAAACCGAATACATTGGAATTGACAAACGTATTTGTTACATAAGCCCGGAAGCTTCAGTGTTCATAATATTCAATAGATTTTCTAGCCCATAACAATATACAACATTGTAATGCGACTAAATCTTTAATGCATGATATCCCACAATTAAAACCAACCAATAAATCCTTGCACCTCGTGCTTATTGCCCTACTGAAAATTTACTTGTAAAAACGTTCACACAATAATGTATATGGTGAATTATAGGTTGAATAAATCGTATATTGTAGGACTCACAAGATTTTCTCCAATTGTGTGTGATAATGCATAGATGCAGACATATATAAATGTAATTCCGCTTGCCCTAAGCTCTTTGACACTGAAGCTCTTCATGAATGTATAAATATAAAATGCCTACATTGCCCATGTTGATGGTTCTAACCCGCAACTTTCTTTGTTCGACATGGTTATACATTCGTTTGTACCAGTGATAGCTAACTCACTCCGAACGGAGGGATGTCAATCCCAATAGATCTATTCATAATATTCGCGCTCCAATCTAGTAATTGACAGTTATGATTAATGGCGCAATAGGCGTTAGCTACGCCTACTTAGGCATCACGTAATCATAAAGTAAAAAGTATCCACTTAAGTACAATTGTTAAACCAATGATGTTCCTCACACCCAAAACCTATCGTACAAACAATAATCATGTAAAACATGGGGCTATTGAACTCACCTTGATCAGTGAACGATAATCATATATATATCACAGAAATTGCATACCGGTATTGATCGACGGTAACCTAATCAATATAGGTCCGTATAAGTACTAATTAACTTTGAGTACACTACACTAATATACATATTCTATATAAGCTCAATCACCATCTAATAGTTTTAGTGAAATGTAATTATTAAGTTAAAAAGTTTATAAATTAGTCTCGATAGTAAAAAACGACGGCAATTTCTTCAGGGGTTTAAAGCCTGTTTTCTTACGGTTCTTACGTCCACGTTTTCGTATTAAGTCGGACCATATCAAATTATGACATTTTTATATTTCTTGTCCCTCTTGTGAACGTACTTTTTTATGTTCACACTAGTTATAAAGTATTTTTTATAGTTTTATTAGATCGTGTAAAACCGTTAATGTCGTATTTTATTCGTTATACTCCGTTTTTTGCAATTTCTTATCGAGCACGTCTTTGTTAATTGAAAGTTCTATTATTTTGCTGTTTTCCAAAAATTAAATGTTACTGATGAACAGTAACTTTTTTAACAACTAATTTTTTTAAAGTATTTTTATACATTTATTGTATATAAACTCGTCGTAATTCATGACTCCTTCGTTTATCGATTGAATACAATTACGATTCTTATCATTCTGGAACCTAAAAATATGTGAGATCTGTGAAAAATACTAAAATTGTGTATCATTTTGGAATCACTAAAAAATGATTCTTATCGTATTTTTGGAATTCCTGAAAATATGTGTGATCTTGAGAAAAATATTAACACTCTCTATATTAGAAGTATTTGTTAACTTGTTTTTACAATAGTTTATTTTTATAAACCCCGGTTTTAAAAAACGTAAAACGTATATTTTTTGTTATCTTTTTTCGTTTTATAAGGCGGTTTTTCGAGTTCTTTACATATTTGGAATTGTCATGAGGTGTACTATCTTTTTAAGACATGATATGGCTGTTACCAAGGTCGAACCAAAACAGCCCCTTTGAAATCAATATGTATACTTATTTATATAACTTGTTTTATGTACTTTTCAACCTAGTAATATTCCATTATCATACCATAAACCTTATTCTCTATCGTTATGGTTACATATTATTATAGTCCATTGTTTGTCCAAGAGTCCATAGTATCAAGTCCTTAATAACACCTTTAAATCACAACTTATTATGTAACTTTTAATTACAAGTTATTAAGTAAACCTTAAATTAACAAGTTTGTACATAAGCTTTTTATACATAAACCAAGAGTGTTTTGTAAAGACTTATACTTCCATTTATAACATATACGTAACATACAATACAACTGTGAACAAGTTTATCAAAACATGATCATAATGTAAATTCCATTTTTACATGTTAAAAAGTACCTAAATGGTGGCTTTTTACATAGAACATATATACACATAAATCATAATTATGAAAAGATTAGGGTGTTAGATAACCTTATGTGAATTGAGTGATGAAAGGAAAACAAATCACACCCTTGTGATTTAAATCCTAGCTTGAAAATATAGGATGAAAACCCTAATTAACTAAGTGAAACCTTAGCTTCCTTTTCTTGCTTCATTCCTTGTTAATGGCGATTTACCCAAGCCTTTAAAACAGCCTTGATGTATCTTAGTATATGATGCTTCGTGAATGTTGTATGATCTTAGAAAATCAAAGTTATGGATGTATATATGGGGGGTTTGTTTGCCGTGGCTTATGTAAGGAAAAGGGGAGAGACAAGTTGATTTTTGATAAGTAATGACGGCTCGCCTGTCCCCCCCCCCCCCCCCCTTGCTTCGCCGCCTCTCTCTTTTCTAGTTGCAAGCTCTTATAAGATATAAGACTAGTCATATAACAATATTAGGGATCTCAAACAAGATGTTAGGCGGAAATGAGGAGGACTTGTTGGTCTCAAATGAAAAGTGATGGATAGTTTTAATTGAGGTTTCTTATCTCTTTATTTGTTGTTGTACAAGCCAAGTTGATGATGTTTGTGAGCTCTTTGTACCCTAATTGTTGTTGTTGCACTCGGCACGCTCGCAAGGGGTGGGGGAAAGGGTTTCTAGATGGTTTTTGGTCTTAACAAAATTTCTAGTAAAATTTTTAAGTTACAAGTGGTAGTTTAATATGTAAAGGTAAGTATAAATGTAATACTTGAAATGCATAGTTTCTAACTTGTTTATTTTATGTTCCATGTGACTAACAATATTAATCATGGGTAAAGTTTAATAAAAACTTTGAGCATTGGATATAAAAATGGGCATTTGTTGAAGCGTAGAAAAGTTTTGGTGGTTCCGGGAATGCCTAAACGTATTTTATTGCGAACTGTAAAACTTTACTCAACAATAAAAAATAAAATGAACAAAAGTTAATTAATATACTCAATAATAATTATATTACATTGCTTGATGTAAACATTTAATTGTTTGATGCCCGTTTACATAGAATGATCATTTTTAGCTTACGCGATTTAACTTAACGTTTACGATTTAAAAGCAAACGCGTACAATACTAAAAATACATAGTGAATTTATTGACATCGTAAATGACCCTAAAACATGGGGTGTTATACTTCTGCTCTTTTTCTCTTCTGAAAATCAAGTTTTGTGGTTTAGGTATCGAGAATATGATTTAGCACACTTAAAACTTGTTTTTGAGTTTTCTATTTATAATGTCTGGAATTCGGTTCAATACGGCATATCCAATGGGTTGGATATGGTGTATTGAGGATTTCTTGGAGTACGGACCACGTTTGATATCAATCCAAATTATTTATTGATTCCATTATCTTGAATATGACGTATTGAGTCCTCTGGATCGGCGTTATTGATCTTTATCTTCTGTGGTCTTGGTGAGTGCAGACTCGGATACACCGTATCTCTCTTAATGGATACGGCGTTATGGTCTTTAGAATAGTAATCTATCAATAGATATCTTCATTTAGCTCAGAATTTATGCGCGCCTTTTGCTATGTTTCACCAATTACTCCATAAAGTACTGCAATTCTTAAACTATACGATTAAGTAAAATTCTTGCAATAACTATACAAAAAAAATGCGGTAAATATTGTGGGATAATACGTTGCTATAAAAATAGAGGTTATTTGATGTCATCATCGGCGTATTCAGTTTCATTGAATACGGCGTATTGATCATCTAAGACAGTAACAGTAGCTTTTCGCATTCGTATATCTGTGTTTTCTTTCTCCTGAGCCCATCCTACTGATTGTTTATCCCTTGTTTCAGGTAGTGCATGACAAGGAGTTCTACGGGAACTATTTAAGCCTTTCAAAGATCCAGAACAAGAATTTCGATCATCTAGGAACCACTTCAAGACAATAAGTCTTGACAAACGAGATCGCCTGATTTCGATCTATTTTCTGACCAAGAAGAATATTCGAAGGAAGAGGTTGTGGAAACAATGGCGAAAAAACTATGAACAATACAATGGCAACTCGAGCCGACTATGGATCGGAGTTGCTAGGCCTAAGATCGAGGACAAGGATAATTTTGAACTAAAAGGCCAATTTCTTAAGGAACTACGTTTAGCGGTTCGGATAGAAGTTGCGATTCTTGACTTATTAAGAAAGTCTTAAGATCCGTGTGGATTATTCCACAATCTCTAATATTTTATAAACTAATGATGCTTAGAGCCTTTCCTATGTCTTTAACTGTAGCCACAAGTCATTGGCTAAGAAACAAACCATCTGGTTCGATTACAACTTGGGAAGATCTGAAGACAATGTTTCTAAGCAAATATTGCCCACCTGCTCGTACTGCAAAGAAAATGGAGGAGATCAACAACTTTCAGCAAGAACCGGATGAAAACCTCTATCAAGGTTAAAGAGCGATTTAAAGAACTCTTGATGAAGTGTCCTCAACACTATTTAACAGAGATGCAGGAGGTAGTCTTGTTCTATAATGGATTGGATGTTCCAACTAGACAAATTCTTGATTCAAGAGGAGCTATACCATCGAAGACTGCTACTGATGCGAAAGTAGCCATCCAAGAAATGGCTGAATACTCTCAAAAATGGCACAACAGAATACCTAGGACCAGAAGTACTAAAACTTCTGACGGATTAGCAGCCATACAAGCACAACTCAACAATCGTGGAAGAGAAAATCAAGAAAGTGAATGAAAAATTTATGTCAGCTCAAGTGGATTTATGAACAATGTAAAGGTCCCTACTACACTAAATATTTCCCGATCAAGGAAGAAGGGAAAACCCTTGAAGAAAGCTTACTACACTCAATTTGGTGCACCTTTTCAAGGAGGGGGATATGGAGCAACTGCTCTGGGATTCTACCAAAGGAACAATGAAAACCCTTCGTACCAATAACGAAGGCAATCTATGGAAGAAACCCTAAGCAAATTTATGGGGGAATCGGCAAAAAGACATGAGGAGAAATACAATTTGATCAAAGAGATCCGAGCTTCAACGGATGCTGCCATAAGGAACCAAGGAGCATCAATTAAAACTTTGGAGATTCAAATCGGGAAAATGAGCAAGGTACTACAGGAAAGAGGATTTGGAAGTTTACTGAGCTCCACTGAAACTAACCCGAGAGACCATGTCAAGTCGATCTCGACTATTATTAAAGTTGATGAAAAGCTTGTGTTACGCGTATTGGATCACAATTCTCCACCGTATCCACTGGACAGAACAGTACAATAATGTAGAAGAAAGAAACGACCATCCGTTTCCAAGTCGTTTCGAATGATTCTATATGAAGATAAGAAGGATCATGTGGACCGCAATTTTCGGATGCTACTGTATGGGCTTTCACTTATCGATACTCCATACCCCCTAAAGGAGAATGACCCCAGGGTGTTTACCCCTTACTTTCTATATTAATAATGTTGCTTTAATAATGCCCTTGCTGACTTAGGAGCTAGCGTTAAGTGATGCGGTCGTCGTTAGTCTTATACACGAAGTCTTTGTGTGTCCTAGGACAAAGCACCTAATCGTTTGTAGTTTTAGTATAGGCAAGACTAGGGGGGTTGTTATCGTTCACTCGAGGTAATGAGGAATTGGTTGGGAGGCTTGATCATGGTCTAACAAAAATTCTATGGGTTATGGGAAGATTCTTTTTGTGTTTTTATGTTTTATGGAAAGCAAGTAAATCATATAATTGAGAGGTTGGTTGGTTTTAGCTATTAAACTAAATATAAATCTACGCTACTGGTGATAACAATATAATAAAAGACTGTGTTTATTTAATCATGTATTACTCCCTAGATTGCTTCTCCTAGTGTTGTTTGCTTTGTCACCAACATGTGATGATCTGTGTATATCGTATTTCCTAAGTCATGAACGAATTACACGAATACCGTCCGTATATTTAGTATCATGTTAGGCAAACGCAAAAGGAAAGGTAGTATGAAGACTATTGAAAAGGCACCTAAGTGTCATACTAAGTGCACGTGAAATATATTAAGAGTGGATCAATTGATATAGAAGGAAAGGTTAGTATGAAGATGTTACCCGATTGATATCTTTACACAATCATGTTTTTCCTAGACAAATCAATAGGGTACAGACACCAGCTGTTTTCTAAGATTTAACATGCACATCTATCACAAGAAGCAACACCACTAAGATCTACATTTAGGTTTCATTACAATCATAATTAAAACACCAATATGCTAGGAGGTTTAGTCTATATAGTATCTTTTATAGATAAAGGAAAGAACATAGATGAATCAAAAACACTCACATAGACTATTGTATGATTAAATATAACTTACTGATTAAAAAAGAGTTGGGAGGAAAGTACAATAGGGGTTTTAGCCTTAAAAATCGCCCTAACAACTGCTAATGAACTAGGTTCGTAACGTTCTTTTTATTTCTAAAGTTTACACCCTCAAAACCATAAATTTGGGTTGTATTTATAGGAAAAAAACGCTTGACAGGTGTCGATCTCTCTTCTGTTCCTCCTCCTCGCGCGCGCGCGGCGGCGCTGCGCTCGTGATCGACCCACCGTCAAAGCGTTTTTCTATATATACAAACCCAAATTTAGGGTTTTGAGGGTGTAACTTTAGAATAAAAAGAGGTACGAACCACTAAGGTTCATTTAGCAGTTGTTAGGGGCGATTTTATTGCCTAAAAAACCCTATTGTACCTTCTCCACTCTTGTTTTAATCAAGTAAGGCTATATTAATCAATTCAATTGTCTCTGTGTTGTTTGGATTCATCTTATGTTCTTCACTTTATTATAAAATGCTTGGCTAAACTCCTATTGTGTTTATTTATGATTGTCATGCTTCTCAACGCTCGCTCTCGGCTAGTTCTTGGCGGCGCGTCGGCACGGCACTCGGCGCGCTTAGATGTGCATGTTAGATCTTTAGAAAACAAGCTTTGTCTGTATCCCTTTTGATATGTCTAGGAAAAACATGATGTTGTGTAGAAAGGATAGCATCGGGTAACAGTCTTCATACTACCTTTCCTTCTAATATCATTGATCCACTCTTAATATATTTCACATGCACTTAGTATACCCTTAGGGGCCTTGTAATAGTCTTCATACTACCTTACTTGTGCGTTGCCTTAACGGAATACTAAGTAGACGGCGGGTTCGTGTAATTCGTTCATGACTTAGGAAATAATTACACAGATCATCACAAGTGTGACAAAGCAACAACACTAGGAGAAGCAATCTAGGGAGTAATACATGATTAAATAAACACAGTCTTTTATTATATTGTTATCACCAGTAGCGTAGATTTATATTTAGTTTAATAGCTAAAACCAACCAACCTCTCAATTATATGATTTACTTGCTTTCCATAAAACATAAAAATAAAAAAAAATCTTCCATCAACCCTTAGAATTTTGTTAGACCGTGATCAAGCCTTCCCAACCTATTCCTCGAGTGAACGATAACAACCCCCCGAGTCTTACCTATACTACTACTACAACGATTAGGTGCTCTGCCTAGGGAGTTGTAAAACTTCGTGTAGAAGTCTAACGACGACCGCATCACTTACGCTAGCTCCTAAGTCAGCAAGGGCATTATTAAAGCAAACATTATTAATATAGCAAGGTAAGGTGAAACTCCCTGGGTCATTCTCCTTTCGGGGTATGGATTTATCGATATATGAAGCTTCATACGAGTAAGCTTCTAAAAATTGCGGTCCATATGACTCCTTCTTGTCTTCACATTAGAAATCATTCAAACGACTTAGAAACGGGATTGTTGTTTGTCTTGTCTTGTACATTAGTGTACTGTTCTGTCCAGTGGATACGGCGTATTGGTGTGATCCAATACGGCGTATCGAGCTTGCATCAGCTTCAATAATAGTCAAGATCGACTTGGCGGACTGGAGTCTCTCAGGGTATGCTTCAATGGAGTCAGTAACTTCCAAATCTCCCTTTCCATGTAGTACCTTGCTCATTTTCCCGTTTTAGGATCTCACAATTTTAATTGATGCTCCTTGGTTCATTATGGTAGCATCCGTTGAAGCTCGGATCTTCCCCCCCCCCTTTTTGATAAACTGGAGTTTCCTCATGTCTTTTTTCTGATTCCCCCATAAATTTGCTTAGGGTTTCTTCCATAGATTTCCTGCATTTTTGTACGAAGGGTTTGCATTGTTCCTTGTAGATTCCGGGCGAGTTGCATCCAGACTCCCTCTTGAAAAAGGTGCACCAAATTGAGTGTAGTAAGCTTCTCACAGGGTTTTCCTTCTCTTGATCGGAAATATTTAGTGTTGTAGGGCTTTACATATGTAAAAACAACCATATCCTACTTGAGCAACATAAACTTTTTCATTCACTTTCTTGATTTCTCTTCCAAGATTGTTGAGTTGTGCTTGTATGGCTGCTAATCCGTCAGAAGTTTCAGTAACTTTCTCGGTCCTAGTTATTTTATGTTGTGCAATTTTTGAGAGTATTCGGCCATTTCTTGGATGGCTACTTTCGCATCAGTAGCCGTCTTCGATGGTATTGCTCCTCTTGAATCAAGAATTTGTCTAGCTGGCGGCTCTAACATCCAATCCATTATAAAACAAGATCACCTCCTGCATCTCTGTTAAATAGTGTTAAGGACACTTCATCAAGAGTTCTTTAAATCGCTCCCAAGCTTGATAGAGGTTTTCATCTGGTTCTTGCTGAAAGTTGTTGATCTCCTCCATTTTCTTTGCAGTACGAGCAGGTGGGCAATATTTGCTTAGAAACTTTGTCTTCCACGATCTTCCCATGTGGTAATCGATCCAGATGGTTTCTATTTCTTAGCCTAATGACTTGTTGGCTACAGTAAAGACATAGGAAAGGGCTCCAAGAATCATTTGGTTTATAGTATATTGGAGGATGTGATATAAATCCACGATTTAAGAACTTTCTCAATATGTTCGTTTGCATCTTCATGATCCGAACCGCTAAACGTAGTTCCTAATTGGCCTTTCAGTTCAAAATTATCCTTGTCCTCGATCTTAGGCCTAGCAACACCCGATCCATAGTCGGCTCGAGTTTTGCTCATGTATTGTTCCATAGTTTCCGCCATTGTTTCCACAACCTCTTCCTTCGAATATTCTTCTTGGTCAGAAAATAGATCGAAATCAGATGATCTCAATTCGTCAAGACTATTGTCTGAAGTGCATCCTAGATGATTCATAAATTCTCGTTCGGTTCTTTAAAAGGGTATTAGTTACCGTCGAACTTCTTGTAATGCACTACCTGAAATAAAGGATAAACAATAACTGGGACGGGCTCAGGAGAAAGAAAACACATATATACGAAAATTGAATGCGAAAAAACAGATCTGTTACTGTATCAGATGATCAATACACCGTATTCAATGAAACTGAATACGCCGATGATGACATCAAATAACCTCTATTTTATAGCATCGTTTATCCACAAATATTAACCATTATGTATAGTTATTTGCAAAGAATTGTTACTTAATCGGTTTATTATTTAAAGAATTGCGAGTATTTATGTAGTATTGGTGAAATAGCAAAGGCGCGCATTCTGGAGCTTTAAATGAGATATTTTGAAGATTACTATTCTAAAGACCAATACGCCGTGTCCATCAAGAAGATACGTGCTATCCGTGTCGGCACTCACCAAAGGCCAACATAGATTAAAGATCAATTCGCCGTATCCAGAGGATCAATACGTCATTATTCAAGATATGGAATCATTATAATATTTTGGATGATATAATCGTGGTCACTACTCCAGAAATCCCCATACTACATATGCCAACCCATTGGATACGCCGTATTGAACGAATTCCAGGACATTATAAAATAGAAAACTCAAAACGAGTTTTAGTGTGCTAATCATCATTCTCTGATACTAACAAACCAACATTGATTTTCAGAAGAGAAAAGAGCAGAAAGTTAACACCCCATGTTTTAGGGTCATTTACAACGTCAATAAATTCACTATGTATTTTTAGTATTGTACGCATTTGCTTTTAAATCGCTAAAAACTTAAGTTTAATCGTGTAGCTCAAAACGACCATTCAATGTAAACGGCATCAAACAATTAAATATTTACATCAAGCAAGTGTTAAGTAATTATTTTGAGTATAATTATTAACTTTGTTCATTTTATTTTTATTGGTTGCGTAAAGTGTTTACGTTTCGCGTTAAAATACGTTTAAGCATCACGAAAACCACCAAAAACTTATTATACGCTTCAACAAAGCTCATTTTTTATATCCATATACTCAAAGTTTTTTTATACTTTACCCTATGATTAATAAGGTAGTCACATGTAACATAAAATAAACAAGTTAGAAACTATGCATTTCAAGTATTACATTTATACTTACCTTTACATATTAAACTACCACTTGTAACTTAAAATTTTTACTAGATATTTTGTTAAGACCAAAAACCATCTAGAATCATTTTCACCCTATCGCATTGGCAAACAACAACATTGTAGGGTACATAGAGCTCACATACCATCTATCAACTTGGCATGTACAACACAACCTCATTAAAACTAGCCATCACTTGTTTCTTTTGACCAACATAGTCTTCCTCATTTCCCTCATCTTGTTTGTGATCCCTAATAGTGTTATTGACTAGTCTTATATCTTATAAGTCTTGCAACTAGAAAGATAACATTCATACTCTCTCATTACTTATCAAAAATCAACTTGTCTCTCCCTTTTTCCTTACATAAGCCACGGCAAACAAACCCCCCATATATACATCCATAACTTTGATTTTCTAAGACCATACAAGCATTCACACATCATATCTAAGATACCTCAAGGTGTTTTAAAGGCTTGGTTAAGCCTTTACAAGGATTGAAGCAAGAAAAGGAAGCTAAGGTTTCACTTGGTTAATTAGGGTTTTCATCCTATATTTTCAAGCTAGGATTTAAATCACAAGGGTGTGATTTGTTTTCCTTTCATCACTCAATTCACATAAGGTTATCTAAAACCCTAATCATTTCATAATTATGATTTTATGTGTATATATGTTCTATGTAGAAAAATCACCATTTAGGGTACTTTTTAACATGTAAAATGGAATTTTACTTATGATCATGGTTTGATAAACTTGTTCACATGTTGTATTGATGTTAGTATTATGTTATAATGGAAGTATAAGTCTTGTACACTCTTGGTTTATGTATAAAAAGCTTATGTACAAACTTGTTAATTTAGGGTTTACTTAATAACTTGTAATTAAAAGTTACATAATAAGTTGTGATTTAAAGGTGTTATTAAGGACTTGATACTATGGACTCTTGGACAAAATATGGACATTATTATATGTAACATATATGATAAATAAGGTTATGGAGGATTGTGGTAATTTACTAGGTTGAAAAGTACATAAAACAAGTTATATAAATAAGTATACATATTGATTTTAAAGGGGCCTGTTTGTCCGACCTTGGGAAACAGTAAATCATGTCTTAAAAAGATAGTACACCTCATGACGATTCCAAATATGTAAAGAACTCGAAAAACCGCCTTATAACGAAAAAGATACGACAAATATACGTTTTACGTTAATACCGGGTTTATAAAAATAAACTTTGTAAAAACAAGTTAACAAATACTTCTAATATAAGAGTTTTAGTATTTTTCTCAGATCACACATATTTTTAGGATTCCAAAATGATAAGAATCATTTTTAGGATTCCAAAATGATACACATATTTTTAGTATTTTTCACAGATCTCACATATTTTTAGGATTCCAAAATGATAAGAATCGTAATTTTTCAATCGATAACGAAGGAGTTATGAATTACGCGAGTTTATACACTTAAATGTATAAAAA
Source organism: Tanacetum coccineum (assembly GCA_026074375.1). NCBI lineage: Eukaryota > Viridiplantae > Streptophyta > Magnoliopsida > Asterales > Asteraceae > Tanacetum > Tanacetum coccineum. Next base: position 8,932 of record BQNB010020196.1, on the reverse strand, counting down.
TACTTTTATAAAAATAATTTTATAAAAAGTTACTGTTCATCAGGAACATTTATTTTTGGAAAACATCAAAAATAAATAGAACTTTCAATTACAAAGACGTGCTCGAAAGAATCGCTAAAAACGGAGCTATAACGAATAAAATACGACATTTACGGGTTTTACGACAAATAAAACTATAAAAATAACTTTATAATAGTTGTGTACAGTAAAAAAGTACTGGTCACAAAGGACATTGAAATATAAAATGTCATTAATTGATTATGTCGTCTTAATACGAAAGCGTGGACGTAAGAAACGTAAGAAACGGGCTTAAAACGAAGAAATTGCGTCGTTTTTACTATCGAACTATTTATAAACGTTTTAACTTTATAATTACGATTTCACTAAAACGATTAGATGGTGATTGAGCTATATAGAATTGTATATGGTAGTAGTTACTCAAAGTGATTAGTACTTATACGACCTATATTGGATTAGGTTGCATTCGATCATTACAGTGAATGCATTTTCTGTTGATATATTTGATTATCGTTACTCAGGTGAGTTCATAGCCCCATGTTTTACATGATTTTGTTTTACAAGTTTTTGGGGTGAGAAACATTCATTGTTTTACAATTGGACACAAGTGGATACTTTTACTTTATGATTACGTGTTGCCTAAGTAGCGATAACCCTAGTTGAGCCCATTATCATAAACTGTCAATTACTGGATTGTGAGCGCGAATGTTATGAATAGATCTATTGGGATTGACATCCCCGTTCGGGTGATTAGCTATCACTGGACAAACGAACGTATACCATGTCGAACCAAGAATGTTGGGGTTAAGAACATCAACATGGGATGTAGGCAATTTTTTATAGTAATCATTCATGTCGTGCTTCAGTGTCCATGGAGCTTAGGGCAACGTAATTACATTTATTTGATGTCTGCATCTATTTGCATATATCACACACTTGGGAATCTTGTGGTCCTACATACTACGATTTATCATACCTATTAATTCACAAACATTATTGTAGACGTTTAAAGTTAATGTTTTCAGGAGGTCTATAAGCTAGAGGTGCAAGGGATTTATTGGTGGTTTTGATTTGGATATCATGCATTAAAGATTTTGTCGCATTACATTTTGTATATTTGTTATGGGCTAGAAATCTTTGTATTTTGAACAAGTGAAGCTTCGGGCTTATGTCACAAATACTTTGTTAAATTCAATGTATCGGTTTTAAACGACTTTTTGGTATTGTATATATATCTTGTGTTATTGATCATTGAAGTAACACGCCCAGGACCAATCCCCCCTCTTTTCGCTGACGACCCAATTTAGAGGTGTTATGATTGGTATCAGAGCCAAAGGTTATTGAGAATAGGTCAAACTGTTTTGCTTCTTTTTGGGGAATATAACACGTTTTTCAAAATTGCCATTCATACAAAGGGATTTTTCACGGGACAAAATCTTACCATAACATACTACATACCACTAGTTGTTGCATTAGTTGGTTGGATAGATGCATTCATGATTGATTACATGTTATGATAAAATGTTTTTTAGCTATAAAAGTCTTATTAAATACTAATATAAGCTATTTGTTTTTCAGATAATGTCATGTCGGATTCTGCAGGATTCCACGGTTAATACACTGCATGTGTCACAGTACATTGGAGGTTTGTCAACATGGATCTCCAGGAGTCGATGACCACCTGTGTATGCCGAGGATCGTTGACCTGTGGTAGACTACTTTTAGGCCCCGTCATCTCCTGATTATGTGTCGGGTCCTGAGTACCCACCTTTACCAGAGTTTGTTCCGGAGCCAGTATACCCGGAGTTCATGCCACTAGAGGATGAGATACTTCCAGTTGAGGAGCAGCCACTACCTACTGCTGTCTTACCTACTGCTGATTCATTAGGCTATGTTCTTGAGTCAGATCTTGAGGAGGATTCGGAGGAGGATGATGATGAGGACCCTAAGGAGGATCCTGCCGATTATCTGCAGACATAGGAGACGATTGGCGATGATGACAGGTTGACGTCATCGATGAAGACGATGAAGAGGAGGTTGATATTAAGGGGGTTGAGAGGAGTAGGAGCACCAGCTCCTGCCGACTTACAGCTGATACTTTACGCTGTTGATCGGGGCCCTATCTGTTGGGAGGGACTAAGCGTTGATCTAATTTTTTTGGTTCGTACTGTGACCGACGTGTCTGCCCGGCAACACCACCTCCCATCATGCATATCGCGTATATTTTGCTAGGATATCCATCAGAGATTGAGACACCGATATCACTTCCTCGTAGGGAGAGGTTGAGAGACTTCTTGCTATGCTACTCCCACAGAGCTCTGTCACCGCTTTTCTTTATGGTCATCACCTCTTCTCCAGATCTTCTCCACACTACCCCGTGCTATCAACACTACAGTATCACCACCACTACCTTAGATTTCCTCACCACCACTACCAGTATCATCACTAGTGCATGTGTTATCTTCATCACACTGCTAGTCCAGCATATACCTGATCGTAGCTCGCTTAACATCCGAGTGCGATGATTTTACCATGGTGAGAGATCTGAGCTTATGGAACGCGCTGATGGTATCTGTGTATCCACCTAATCTCTAAAACGCAACCTAATTACCATCTAACCATGACCCTCTTAGTCGACAACAGCACCGTCCCCTATAACAGACCACGCCTTCACCGAACTCATACTCATCCAGGCGTCCACCCACACCATTGAAATTTACTCCCGCTCAATGAACTGCTAGAGCAGACAGGACCGATGTTACTTACACCTCAAAAAAGAGGTTAGTATCGCTCTTGGTCTAGATACGGGGTGGGTCGAAAGAGAGGCTCTCGTCTGCTGCTGTTGCTTAGACTGGATGGATTGTCTATTAGGGCACCCCCGCCCTCTCCCCTCCCCCTCCGCGTCTCCCCTTCTGTCTGCTTATAGATAGGGAGATCAGGGACGGCGTGATCTAGAGAGAGACACGAGATGCCGTGACGGATAGTCCTTGGACAGCAATCACCAACCTCTTGGGATGAGATAGTTGAGGCCAATTACAGGGACACAGTAGAACACGATGTCCTCCCCCCGCGCCGCTCGCGCATGTCCGCGTCGCCTGCCAGAGGAGGACAGACGTTGTTGAAATAGGTTCGATAGGACACAGAGGATATATATACATACTATCGCGCTTGGATGATGAGCTTTCTGAGAGACAGTGATGGCTGGTCGGATTCTCAAACATGCTTTATAGGGATAGGCGTGCACATGCTCATACTGCTAGGCTCATAGAGGCTGAGGCCAGGATGTCTCGAGAGGCTTGGGGATGATCTATGGATGCGAGTAACCTTGCGTGTGCTGATGTTTACTCGTTAGTAATCAGGTGGTAGCAAGCAGGCAGTGATTTACAGAGCTTATAGGCTGCAGATCCGTGGAGGCTAGGCGGTTGATTACAATAAGATGCTAGCGGCAATATCGTCAGAAGGCAGAAGCTGTTCATCAGAGGCACTGAAAGTGTAAGAGTACTTCAGACTCAGTTGAAAGAGTCGAGAGACGCTGGGACCGCTCCAAAGGTTTCATGCACAGCAGATGACTAGTGGTGGCTTTGTAGCAGTTCTTGATCCTGTCATGGCTAGTTCATTTTTTACAGCCTACTAAGTATTACGGGTAACTTTCCGGCTAGTAATGGTTTCAGGTTGTATATATTTTTCTTTTATTGTGTAACCTAATCGTTGTGATCATTTGGTATCTGAACCATACAAGTAGGTTTGATTCGTCAATAGTATTATAATAATAATATAGGAAAATAATCAACAATTGCTTTTTGACAAGGCAAGAGTCAAAATTCACTAAATAACAATATTTATGTTTCGGAAGTATGATTTCCTGGGTGTGAGTGTCCACGAGGTGTGCAATTAATCGAATGACGGTGAGAGATTGATGTTTGCATATGACAAAGTTATGATTGGTTTTCTATTTCTACAAGTGATATATTCAAAAACGAGTTAAAATAAAACTTAAAAAACGAAAGCTATATAAACTTAAAACTAAAAGGGCGAAAAACGAGGGTCCAAAAAAACTAATAACACAATTAAAACCCAGAATGAAATTTTCACTTAAAATGGGATTAAGTTGATAAAAAACGAAGTTTAAAAAAAAACTAGATCGAAAAACGGAGTTAGGTTATGACCAAAATAGAGTTCAAAACAAAAACGGGGTTTGGATCCGTTCTTTAAAAAATGAAATTTTGAAAAAAATAACCTAGAAACTTTAACAAATTTTCCTAGTTACATATATGTAAAAAAGAAAATTTTAAAAAAAAAGTTTTATATTTTTCTGACTTTTATTTTATTTTTTATGATTTTTTAAAGTTTTTAATGAAAATAAATTATAAAAATCATACTAAAGTTTATAAAAAAAATCTGGGGAAAATTGTACCCAAATTAGTTGTGAGAGTTAATGATTCCTATGAAAAATAAAAAAGTAGAACGTCTGATTGAATAAGATGCGAAAATAAGCTATGACAGCTTTCATATAAGTTATGGGGCCTGCTCTCTCTCTCACACGGCTCAGTAAAATGCACCCAAGGTCTAACGCATATAGACCTAGGGAGAGATGGTACTTAGAGTGTGGTGTTAAGAGGGTCGAGCTTGTTGAGTCGGGGGTACGAGCCCTGTTCACCCCTGATTCTATGCTTCCGTAGTTTTATTTTTTATTTTTTTTCAAATTTTTTTTTTTTAACTTAAAAAGGACTTATAAATAAGCAATTTTCTTAACTACAAGTTTTTACAAAAGCTTATAAATAAGCTGCAAAAGGCAATCAATACAGGCAGAATGGCTTATTAAGCCAAAGGCTTAAAAGGGCTTTTCTTTTTGACTTTTAAAAGAGCAAATAAGCAAACTAAAAAGAGAAATAAGCTAAATTATACTAATCTAATCCTAATAAGCAAATACAGATGAAATTGAGCTAAATGGAAAGAAAAATAAGCTAATGAAAGCTTAATAAGCTATTGATACAAAAACAGACAAGGGGGCATCTTTGAGCTTATAAATAAGCACAAGAAATGTCTTTTAAGAACCTATAAGCTATAAAAAGGAAAAGAGGACATAAAATACTTTAAGAAAAAGCAATCTAAACTTATTTTGAACAAAAACTAAGCAATGAAAAGCTTATTGAAAAATGGCTATGACAGACAGAATGGCTTAAAAAAAGGGCACAAAGGGACTTATTCTAATTGCTTTTTAGCACAAATAAGCCAAAGGAAATTGGTGAAAAGCAATCACAGGCTAAGAAGAAAGCAAGATAAGCACATAAGCACAAAAAACAATAATTAAAAAGCATTAAATAAGCCAGAAATGGCTTATTTACTTCTCAGCACCAGGGGACTTGTTTGGGTTTGGCAGATTAAGAAATAAGCTCAAATGAGCTCAAATTAAGCTGAAATTCCTAAAAAACTATCTAAACTAACTTAAGATACCTAATGCATTAAGAAATAAGCAAAATCACTAAGCCATAAGCTCAAATAAGCCAATTGAGCTTTTGAGCTTAAAACTGTTTGAAAAACAGCCAAAAGGCCTACTTTTGGCTTAAAATTAAGCCACTTAGAAGGTGTCTTAAGGTCTGGGCTTTTAGGGGCTTGTTAATGAGCTTATTGGCTATCTAAAAAGTAAAAAGATTCAAGCTATTTAACTCAAATAAGCCAAGAAAAGTTGGCTTATAGTCTGGCTTTTGCACCAGGGGAGCTTAATGACCCCTTTTTGGAAGACCCCAAGGGCTCTTTGCAGCCCTTGAAATAAGCTGCCAAAAGAACTGGATTTTTAAATCCAAGTTAAAACAGATGAACTTAAGCTCCTAATGAGCTTAAGTTCGAATTTTGAAAGCTGAAAACAGTTTTAAGAGCCTCAAAAGCTGAATTGTAATTGACCCCTTTTTTGACAATAAAAACTTAGACAGATTTGGTTATGACTGAAAATTTATGAGAGCAAGGTTCAAACAACCTAACTAATGCATTAACACATCCATTTGAGACTCAAAAACATGGGCCAAAAGCTACTTTAAGCATTTGATCAAAAATAAGCTATTCTAAAGCACAAATTTCCACCAGATTCAAACTATAGCTAATTTAGACTTGGTTTTTGAGATTTTTCTTATAAAAACCTAATTAACCTACTTATTAGACCTAGATTTAACTATATGAAACTGTGTAAATGACTTAACCCATGACACAAGCCAATTTGACCCATTTTAACCCTTGATCCAAACACCCCCTTAATTTCTGAATTTGGCTTTTTAGGCTGATTAAGGCAAATTAAGTTATGGGTCTCAAAGACAGAAGCTTATACATAAAAATTAAGCATAAATAAGCATACTCAAATAAGCAATAAGCACAAATAAGCTATAAATAAGCAAATGCAGAAAATTAAGCTTAAATTAAAAGAAAAAGGACTTACAAGGCCCTTTGCTCTAAACAAGGGCTAATAAGCTATTAAAGGCTTTGTCTACAAGCTCCAGCTTATCAAAGATAAGCTGGTGGTGTCCATAAGCCCTTCCATGATTGGCTTATCTTCCAAAATTTAAGCTGTGGTATTTGAGAGTGATTTTTTTTTTGGTTTTTCAAATCAATTAACTTAAATCTCTTGGTGAATTACTATAAGTTACTTGTCATTAAGCTAATATAAGAGCTTTTTAACATAACTTAACACAGTTTAAAGACTTAGATCTTGGAATTCGAAATTGGAATTTAACTTAAAAACCTTCAAACTTTAATTAATCTTTCAAAAGAGTACAAGAGTGAAATAAAAGTTACAATAAGCTGACATAAGTTGAAATAAGCTAAAAAAAACTTCAATTAAAAGTTAAAACTCAGAGATGTCTTGAATGAACTACAAGGGATCCTTTTATAGCCGAATTCTTCATTTCTTGGTCTTGCAGCTTGTGTTTTCTTTGTGAGACACTTCCAAGGTTGTGTTTGTTGTGTGAGATAAATTGACAAAGCTCATCTCAGCCTTCAAATCAACTTGTGCTTCTTGAGAGTAAATCATAGCCATCGAAATGTGTTGGGGAGTGGTGGGATTGCCAACATGGCACTTATACAAGGCTGAGAGTTTTAGTGGAGTGGGGAGGATGGGTTTAACCAAGGTGTTGAAGAGGTGCAGGGTAAAAGAATGGAGATGAAACCCGTGAAGGGTGTTGGGTTTAATTTGGGCGGGAAATGCTGTTTTGAAGGTATCAGGGTGAAGGTTTGGGTAGTGACAAGTTTGGCCCCTCATGGATATGTATGTTTTTGCAGCCATGGTCCTTGTGTTGTTAAGAGTTTTAGGACTTGGCAGCTTTAACCCTTAAGAGTTATAAGTCCTTTTGCAAAGTCAGTCCTTGTGGTAATATGACTTTAGGGGCTTGGCAGGTTTGGCCCCTAAAGTTATATTTCAAATAAATAGCAATTTCAGCCCTTGTAGTCTTTTATCTCTTTTTAACAACTTTGGGGATTTGGCAATTGTGATCCCTCAAGTTGTCTTTTCTGCTTCAGTTTCTCGGAGTTGACTCTGGTTTTTTCGGGGTTGACTTTTACTTTGACTGTTTGACTTTTTGGCTTGATTGACTTTTTGGCTTCGATTTGGCTTCGTCTTTTCACACTTTTCCATTCCGTGCTCAGTTTTGTCGTTTTTGGCTTTGTTTTTCGTCCTTTTGTGTGATATCCGTTTCCTGCACAATACAAATGCAAAACAAACATATATTTGGCAGTTTTTGTCTGTTTTTGGTCATTTAAGTCCGTTTTTAATGGAAAAAGGTATGTGTAATTAAGCACATACCAAAATCCCCCATACTAAGGTATTGCCGTGTCCTCACGCAATGTTATGAAGTAAACACTTAGAAAACTAAGAATCTCGATTAATAACCTTGAAAAGTAGCTAAGTGTTCGTCAGGGGAAACTAAAGAATCAATAGCTTCGACAAGTCCCGTTTTCACCATTTTTTATATGTACACTAACTATCCCTAATATTTTTGGATTTTCCTTTTTCTTTTCTTAATTACCTGTTTGACTTCCTTTATTTTATCAACACTGGGATCATAGAATGAGAAGCGCCCATAGAATAATCTATGGATGTCCGAATGGATAAATTCATCGTCCCCGATTTTTCACTAGTCCCAAGCTAAGCGTAAAAACGAAATCACCGTTAAGTACAAGTAAAGATGCTAACACTACTTATAACTATGACTTGTCAACTTTTCGCTCCCAACAATTATTCAATTAGAGTGATTGTGCTTAATTTTAAGTTAAATTTAGATCGACAATTTTAGAAAGTAGTATGGTTTATGTGCATAACGATATTTCTGAAGAAATCTGGGGAAAAAACTAGATCACCCACCAACCAGCATATTCTCGATAGATCCCAGCCGAGTTTGACTTAGGTTATTAGGTTGAGACCCTACAGGAGAATGTTCGCAATGTAAAGCGGGATACTCCACCCTTTTAGGCCGAATTTCTTAGATTTACCGCTAAATAAACAATACTACTCAAAGCACGCAAACATCAAAAATTTAATGATCTCATTGGTGCGATTATTCCATGTAGCGACCTTTCTTCTCGGAATGTCCCAGCCTCATCAGCTAAGTGCCCAGCTTTTTGACACCCCACAGGGAATACTTAATCAAAATAATCTACCGACGGCAACCAACAACTTTTGAAGTCTTAAAGCAAGTTATTCTTAGTTCAAAATTATACTTGAGTTTAGAAAAAGAAATCTTTATTAGATAGCTAAGTTATATTAGTTTGACGTTCCATTCCGAATAAATAATTCGAAACAACATCATCTTTTCACAATTTTTCTGAATCTGAAAACAAAACCAATAAAAAATGAATCAAGACATTACACCTCTGTCTGACATTGACCCTATGATGGATGAAGTGAAAGTGTTGGTTAGGTGCATTAGCAAGT